>SNQJ01S0010685.1:1217-15165 GCA_010110895.2 Picea sitchensis | reverse complement strand
CACCAACAACTACCTGATCAGGGACCAGGTTGCCCCAGAACATATCTGGGGTCTTATTCACCAAGGTACAAGACCAAGGATCAACCCATGTCTTAAACCTGGGTACCCTGGAACATATCCAAGGGCCCTAGACATATCTAGGGACTTAAACTGCTTGGTCCCAGATCAAGAACCCCAGTCATCTACTGGGGGCCCTCTCAAGGGTCTTTAACTGCTTGGTCCCTGACCAAGAACCCCAGTTGTCTACTGGGGGCCCTCTCAAGGGTCTTTAACTGCTTGGTCCCAGACCAAGAACCCCAGTTGTCTACTAGGGGCCCTTACAAGGGTCTTTTGCCATGGCTCTGACTGTTTGGTCCTAGACCAAGAATCCCAAGAGTGTACTGGGGGCCCTAGTCCACAACTAGGGTCTTAAGCCATCCTCCAGAGAGAATGGCTCTTGTAGCTGCATTAAATTCAACACTGAGCTTCAACAAACCCTAACATCGTTCCCTGGAACAGGACTATCCCTTTACCAAGAACTCCTCTCGAAGTTGGTAAGCGTATGAGTCCTTAGGTAAGTTTTTTTTCGATGAGCACTATGGTGAGTGTATCTTCGACCTCTTCATCTTTTGTTTTATTTCCATCTCGAGCTAGTAGTAGGGTAGTAGCTGTGTTTCTTTCTATTTGAAATTAACAATATGGATGCAGCTGTGAGGCCACCAGTAAGGTGGAGATTTTCTGCCTTTGACCCACTAAGTTTTGCTGCATTCCCAGATTATCCTCATGACTTACCTGCACATAAATGGCTTAAACGCATACCTTTGTTTGCAGGGAGGATCGCAGAATCAGTTGAGGATCACTTGGCTAAATTTTTGCAAGTGGTGGACGATTTTGATGTAGAACATGAGGATGTGGTGATGAGGATGTTTGTGTCGACCCTCGAGGGGGAGGCACAAGCATGGTACAAGTCCCTTCCTGATGCTTCCATTGATGGATGAGATTCTTCCAGGAGAAATTCACTGAGAGATGGGCAGATACACATGACATTTTCTTCTTATACATGGTTTTTTCAATTATTAAGAAGCATGTGTTAGAATTTAAGGGAAAACTAGAACAAAAATATTCTTTTAATTTTATTCACTATAGTAGATATAGATCAATACTTAAAACAAAAATTTCTGAAGTAGATTAAACACGGAAAATATAAATCTAAACATGCTAAAGAAAACCAATCTTTAACTAGGGATGATCATGAACAGAAGAAAAAATTTCTGAATATTAACTTGAACTAGATGCAGATTTTAAATATTAGCAAAACAAATCTGAACATTACCTTAGCCAAAACAAATATCATAAATACCTGAAGTGTTGCTGTCCTCTTTCTGTATGGTCATAAAAAACTCCTCTTTCTGTATGGTCATAAAAAACCATAATAGCCATGGATCAAACCCTCATGGGTAGATCTCATTATGAATTATGTGGACAGTTTAGCCAAGGAGAAATCAAAGAACAATCAGCATGCTTATCAGCAAGCAAACGCTGACATAAAACCCAAAGACCAAGAACTCAAATGCTGATATGAAAACCCCAAACCGGCCAAACAAAATCTGCCCAAACTTTTAGGGCTGCTATAGAAAAAATTGCAACCGAAGACAACAGATTTATGGCTGTCATAACAGACCCTAAATGCTGTAGATGGATAGGAACAACAACAACAACAATAGAGGGGTACACGTGGCAACCAATGAGAGGGCAGTGACAGCCAAAAGAAAACACAGCAACCAAAGAAAAGGAGCGACACCTAAGAGAGGGCTAGCAGCAACCTAATGAGGGCTAGCAACAGCCTTGAGGGAAGCAATGACAAGCAATGGAGGAGAAGAGAGGGAGTTCGCGATACCCTAGCAGCAATAGGAGAGGTACCATACCTTACACCAGCACAAGGAGGCCTAGCCAAGCAGCAAGAGAAGAGGTGCCTTCAAGGAGCTGCACCCAAAAACACCGTCAATAAAAAACTGAACTGAACAAGGAGGCCGTACCAAAATTTCAGAGCAAGAGAAGTGTAGGTGTGAGAATGTAATGAGAGAGTGAGGGGTGAGGTTCCTTTTATAGTATAGGAAGGGTTAGGGTTAGGTTTAATTAAAAACCTAATAATTAAAATAAAAATAATAAAAGATAATTAATAATTAATTGATATTTTTAATTAATAAAAATATTAATTAAAAGTCAATTAAGTCAAAGTGATTAAAGAAGACCAACACCACATTAATCATGAAGGGGAACAAGGCTCAAGCAAGAGGAGGCTACAAGACAAAGTCAAAGGGGTCTTCTTCAATGGTAAACTGTCCACATAAGTCTCATGATAACTTATAAGCTTTTATCATCCCTACATAAGAGGAAACATCAATGATGTGGTCATGTCCATCTTCGTAGCTGCTCCTAGGTCTCATGGACCATCTCGGGAGAGAAGAATAAGATCACCTATCATCACATCTTGGTACTCAACCAAGAACCACCTGGTCCCAGACCAGGTTACCCCAGAACACAACTGGGGGCCCTAGAACACATCTAGGGTCTTATCCACCAAGGTACAGGATCAAGGATCAACCCAAGCGTTAAACAAGGATTCCCTGGAACACATCCAGGGGCCCTAGAACACATCTAGGGACTTATATCATCATCCACCAAGGAACACATCCAAGGATCAATCCAAGAACCGAGTAAGGATTCCCTGGATCAGATCTAGGGGCCCTAGAAGACAACTACGAGCCCTAGATCATCAACCACCAAGGAACACATCCAAGGATCAATCCAAGCACCAAGCAAGGATTCCCTGGAACACATCCAGGGGCCCTAGAACATATCTAGGGACTTACTGCTTGGTCCTTGATCAAGAACCCCAACAATATACTGGGGGCCCTCACTAGGGTCTTTTGCCATGGCTCTAACTGCTTGGTCCCAAACCAAGAAACCCTAGGAGTGTACTGGGGGCCCTAGATCTCAGCTAGGGTCTTTGCCATCCTTCGGAGAATGGCTCTTGCAACTGCACTAATTTCAACACTCCCTCTTAGCAAGAGAGGCATTCTCAACAACACCAAGCTTGTATCTAAAGTACACAAACTTTGTTAACGATAGAGGCTTGGTCAAAATATCTGTTGTTTGTTTCCTTGTCGGAACATAGTGAATACTGAGAATGTTCTTCTGTACCATGTCTTGAACATAGTGATATCTCATCTCAATGTGTTTTGATCTGTCATGAAACACCGGATTCTTGGAGAGCTTTATACATCTCAGGTTATCACAGTGGATTACTATGGGTTCCAACTCAATACTGAACAAATCTGAGAGTAGTTTTCTGAGCCACACTACATCTCTACTAGTAGCACTTGCAACAATGTATTATGCCTCTGCAGTGCTCTGGGCTATGGAGCTCTGCTTCCTGCTGGACCAGGAGATCATAGCTGAACCCAAACTAAAACAATATTTGGAGGTATTCTTCCGGTCCACTGTAGTGCCCATCCAATCTGAATCTGTATATCCATGAAGCATTACACCTCCACTGGAAGTGTATCTAAGCCCATAGGCTATAGTCCCCTGAACATATCTGAGAATATGTTTAACAACAACCATATAAATATGTTTCGGTTCACACATGAACTGGCTGAGTGCATTCACTGCGTAACATATGTCCAGTCTGATATGTATTAGATACATCAAGGACCCAATGATCTGAAAATGGTGGGGTCTTTTGGATCTGAACCTATAGCTAGATCATGTAGCTTCTTCAGGTTAGAAATCATAGGTGTGGTCATGGACTTACAGTCGAGCATCCCAAAACTGCGAAGCACATCAACTGCATACCTTCTTTGTGAGAGAAAGATCTCACCAAGTTTTTGCCACACCTCTAAGCCAAGAAAATAATGCATAAGACCCAAGTCCTTCATTTCAAATTCCGCTGAAAGCTCCCTCTTGGTCTGAGCTATTAGATGTTCCTCTCCAGTAAGGAACAAATCATCCACATATAGTACTAAGATAACAGGATGACTCTGCACAATCTTTAAATAAAGATTAGGATTTGCTACTCTTGGTGAACCTAAGAGTTCGAAGAAAAAATGTCAATTCTTCCTTACCAAGCTCTCGGAGCAAGGCTTCTTTAGTTTGTAGGCATGGGATTCACTGAAGGCTCTTTGGCCTCCTCCCTCTGCTCATCTGAAAGTTGTGAATCTGAAAGATCTGGAGATGGAGCTTCCTGCTCCTCTGTATCACATGGAAGTTCTCTGGACCGATGAAAAACAACTTCCTCCTGGAAGGTTACATCCCTACTGACTTCTATGTACATTTTTCCTGGTACATAGATTCAATATGCTTTTGAGGTCTCACTATATCCCACAAAAGTTCCTTTCTTTCCAGAGGGCTTTAGCTTAGTCCTCTTTTCTTTAGGTAAATGAATGTAGACAAGACTTCCAAAGATTCTCAAGTGATCAACTGAAGGCTTCATACCAGTGAAGACTTCTTCTGGAGTTTTCTCTTCTAGGGCTTATGAGGGTACCTGTTCTGAATATAGACTGCGGTATTCGCAGCTTCAGCCCAAAGAGACAATGAAAGATTCTGATCGTGCATCATAGCTATGTCTGCTTTACAAATTGTCATGTTCTTTCTTTCTGCAATCCCATTCTGTTGGGGATTATAGGGCACGACCAACTGCCTCTTAATTCCAGAAATCCGACAGAGATCGTCATACTTGTGAGAGTCAAACTCCTTTCCATTGTCTGTTCTGAAAACAAAGATATGTCTACCTGTCTGGTTCTCAACAAGATTCTTAAAATCTTGAAATTAATTGAAAGATTCATCTTTAGTTTTCAAAGAGTAAATCCAGGTTTTATGAGAACAATCATCAATACAAATGATGTAATAATGACAACCATTCATAGACGAAGCAGTCATAGGGCCACAGAGATAAGATCTAAGATACCATTAGTTTGTCTATTGCTGTGAGGATAATATTTTTTGTATTTTTACCAAGAGCACAACCTCTACAAATACTATCATGCTCAAATGAAAACACTGGCATACCTGTTATCATCTTTTGCAAACCTGGGAGAGCATTGTAGTTGAGATGTCGAAACCTTCTGTGCCATAATTCGCAGGGGTTGATCATCTCGTGAGCTAATGCTTGAATAACTTGACTAGTGACTTTGTAAAGTCCACTTTCTTGAGCTCCAATTGACATGGCTGAGCTCATACTTTCATTTGCGGGCCACATAAGAGCCTTTCCTTTGGAAAAGGCCATTGAGTATCCTTTACTTTCTAGAACTGCAACTGAGATAAGATTTTTCTTTAAACCAAGAACATAAGGAATTTCCTCAATATGAAATACATTACATGACTGTAGCTGAAATGATGTTGATCCAATTCCTTTGATGGCATAGGTGCCATCATCACCCAATTCTACCTGTACGTTGAACTTCTTGTCTCGGTAGTTTACAAGATTTTGTTTGAAGCCCGTCATGTGTTTGGAGGCCCCATTGTCGACTAGCCAAATTTCCTCTGATTTGGTGACAGTACCTGAGAGGGCTGAAATAAGATAACTTTCTTTGCGTTGCTCTTGTTCTTTAGTAGCAACCCTAGTTCTCCTTCTTTGAGGCTCTTCTTCCTCAGTTGCAACTAAAGCATGGAACCTGCTTTTCCATCTCTGCTGTGAAGGAGGGTTCCTGCAGTCTTTTGCATAATGACCTAGCCTCTTACAGTGAAAGCATCTTACTTTAGATAAATGAGAATGAAAATGCGAGTGCTTACCTTGGGGTCTCTTACCTTTGCCTTTGTGCTGGGGATTCTTCTTGCATCTCTTGGCTTTGATTGAAAGAGCATGGTCTTTCACTGTTGAGGGTTCATATCTGCTTTTAAGTCTCCCCTCTTCTTCCAGGAAATCATGCCACAGTCTTTCGAAGTTGGGTTGAACTTCTCTTCCATTGACTGAAGAGAGAAATGTCTCCCATGATTCCAGAAGACCATCCACTGCTGTTTTTACAAGTTCATCATCATCCACTGCAACTCCAATTGTTGCAAGCTGATCTCTTGTTTGGGCAATTTTTGAAAAGAAGGTTGGGATAGATTCATCCTTTCCCATCTTTAATGTACGTAGTTGTTTCTTCAAGGTCCTCTTCTGAGTTGGTGCCTTTTTTTCATATAGATTTGCTAAGGCATCAAAACATTCTTTGGTTGTCCTTAGATGAGCAATAAGAGACATCATGCTATCTTTAACTGAGTAAAAAATGACTCTCTTTGCTTTGGCCTGCCTCTTCTTATAAGATGCCCTACCTTCATTTGAAGTAGGTTCTTCTATCACCCTAGTAACCAACTCATCCAAGCCACCTTCTTCTAGGATATTGAAAACCCTAGTCTTCCAAGCACTGAAGTTGGAGGCCCCTTCAAGCCTATCTTCTGCTTTGACTGAAGATGAAGCCATGCTGATTTCAAGATTTGATTATGAAATAGGCTTACTGCTGATCTGAAAACAAACCCTTAAAAGTGGATCTACGCAGGCTCAAAAGTCTGCCACCATTGAGCTCTTTTCATGCCCTAAGCTCTGATACCATGTTAGAATTTAAGGGAAAACTAGAACATAAATATTCTTTTAATTTTATTCACTATAGTAGATATAGATCAACGCTTAAAACAAACATTTCTGAAGTAGATTAAACATGGAAAATATAAATCTGAACATGCTAAAGAGAACCAATCTTTAACTAGGGTTGATCATGAACAAAAGAAAACATTTCTGAATATTAACTTGAACTAGATGCAGATTTTAAATATTAGCAAAACAAATCTGAACATTACCTTAGCCAAAACAAATATCATAAATACCTGAAGTGTTGCTGTCCTCTTTCTGTATGCTCAGAAAAAGTTATAATGGTCTTGGATCAAACCCTCATGGGTAGATCTCATTATGATATATGTGGACAATTTAGCCAAGGAGAAATCAAAGATCAATCAGCATGCTTATCAGCAAGCAAAGGCTGACATAAAACCCAAAGACCAAGAACTCAAATGCTGATATGAAAACCCCAAACCGGCCAAACAAAATCTGCCCAAACTTTTAGGACTGCTGTAGCAAAAACTGCAACCTAAGACAACAGATTTAGGGCTGTCATAACAGACCCTAAATGTTGTAGATGAATAGGAACAACAACAACAATAGAGGGGTACAAGTGGCAACCAATGAGAGGGCAGTGACAGCGAAAAGAAAACACAACAACCAAAGAAAAGGAGCGGCAGCTAAGAGAGAGCTAGCAACAACCTAAAGGAGAGCTAGCGGCAGCCTTGAAGGAAGCAACGACAAGCAATGGAGGAGAAGAGTGGGAGTCCATGGAACCCTAGTAGCAATAAGAGAGGTGTCGTACCTTACACCAGCACAAGGAGGTCGAGCCAAGCAGCAAGAGAAGAGGTGGCTTCAAGGAGGTCACACCCAAAAACACCTTTGTTGAAAATGGGTACTTGACACTGAGAGGGGGGCTGAATCAGTGTCGCAAAACTTTGGACAATTTTCCACTTTTCACAAATTAACTGAACAACAAATATTTATTTCATTTTCTTAATCAATATATAAAAGAATACATATTTTATTTATTTGAATAACTTGAATGAATACATAAGATCAATCTTTGAATATCATCTTCATACAATTATGAGAGACCCAACTCTCTGTTACAAGACCCAGCTTGTAGTTCTCAGATCCAACTGAGAAATGAGGAATCCAATCCTCATAACACGTCCCAACTTGTTGATTTCAGATCCAATTGAGATGTGAGGAATCCAATCCTCATACAAGACCCAGCTTGTAAACAGACACCGACTTGATAGAATGGACTTTCATTCAATCCATTATATATAAATATATATATACTTCAACAAATTCAACTTCATTTCTTCTCACAATTATTTCTTGTTTATATAGTCTTCAAACTGGTGTGAGTTTGAAGCATTGTGTCTTTTGATATTTGAACCATTGTACCTTTTCATTTAAAATGATAATCTTAAACTTTAATTAATATCATTTTTCCTTTTTATTCTTTATTCATGTTTTCTTGATTTAACTCTCTTTTAATCATGGATGTGTATCGATTCATCTGTCCTCATGAGTTGATCACAGACATGGATCGACTCATTAGATCGTACTCGTGCTTCTGCTGCGTTCTCGGTTCACCAATAGATCATATTCGATTATTTATCGATTCTTTGTATTGTTCTGGTGTAACTCTCTGTCGAATGAAATCTGTATGAGGCGCTCCCTTCAAACCATTTCATATGATCGCAGGCGTAGAACCGCGAGCTTATCAATTTAAGCGCTGCCTCATTTTACCCTTATTTCTCTATTCCATATGACCAACAACACTGACCAGATGCTAGGCCAAACGATTGCTTGAGCGCTTTTCAGAATCAATGGTCACGATTCAATCTCCCGATGAGATGGACGGCTAACGGAACTTCGCCATTCAAAACTTTGGGATTTCAACTTTTCAAACCTTTCAAAACTTTCGAATCAGATTTCTCGAATAGATCGGACGGTTTACGTTTATTTCGTGGAAACTGATCAATCGTCAGATTTGATTCTTACAAGGCTTAATCCGACGGCTGGGTCTTAATCAAGCATTGAGATGGATGGCCACCATTTACTCTGGGACTTCGACTATTTCAACTTACGCTATCCTTCCACTATAGTAGATCGACGGATGAGAATGCTCCCGAAGTGTTTCTTTGGATCGGACGGACCATGTCTACTTCGGGATTCGTCCTTCGGGACTTCAGAGCTTTTGTCATTTACTAGTGGTGAAACTCCCGAAGTAATTCTTCCGGAGTGACGTAACTTATTGACGTCACGTGTTGACATGGCATGAGCCAATTTCCTCTTGACAGATGTCATCATTTGATTATGCCATGTGTACTTGCTGCCGTGGTCTGCCACACGTCCTTGCTAACGTGGTCTGCTGACGTGATCTGCCATATGTCTTTGCTGACGTGGTCTGCTGATGTAGATATCTCACACGTCCTTGCTGATGTGATCTGCTGATGTGGTCTACCATATGTCCTCTTGAATCGGATGGTTGAGGCTTACTTCGGATGATCCGACGGTCGAGAATTTATTTCGGCTCTCCGGGCTTTGGGAATTTCCAATCTCAAACTTAAAATTTTGAAGTGAGATTTTTCTGGAGCTTTAACCTCCTCACATCTTTAGAATGATCTGACGGCTGACGGGTATTCGGATAATTGAGAACTCAGCCTTTCTGCTTATCCTGTCCTTCCACTTAATTTTAATCCGACGACTGACTGGAATCCGAGATCTCAGATCTTTCACCTTATCCTGTCCTTACACTAAAAAGTGATCCAACGACTGTCAGGAATTCGGATAATTGAATTCTCAAACTTTGTGCCCCGTTTATCCTATCCTTCACTTAATGAGATCTGATGGTTGACGGATATTTGGGTGATTGAGATCTCAGATCTCAGCCCTTGCTTATCTTGTCCTTCCACTTAAGGTGATCCGACGGCTGACGGATATTTGGGTGATAGAGATCTCATATCTCAGCCCTTGCTTATCCTGTCCTTCCACTCAAAAGTGATCCAACGATTGATGTGGACTCTTCGAAGTAGATTAACGGTCGACGATGATTGTGGAACCACAACTTGCAAGTGATTTAACTCGACACCCAAACTCCGCAATTTGAAGTTGTGCGTTGTTGGTGAGTCAACCACAGTCGTTGATCTTTGAAGCTATAAGATTTGACTGTCCTGACTAATTGTGGGATTGGAAGTAGCACGATGTTTAATTCCCCTTTCGATCTCCGCAATCTATCCCTGCCGTTGATCTGGTGATTGCGCATTCGACGGTCACAACTCAATTCGACTTAATCTGATCGCTTGTTAGATCAACCACAGTCGTCGATATTAGGGTTTAGTAGATCTGACGATCTAGACCGATTGCGGGATTAAAACTAGTGAGTTGTTTAATTCTAATTTCGCCCTCCGCAATTCATCCCTGCCATTGATCTGGCTTGCAGATCCGATGGTCACAATCCTCCAACTGTCCTCAAGCCCACAATCACTCATATGACCGACGTCCGTAATATTTAGACGATCAACACGGTCAATTTCTTGATCGGACGGCTGCTGAGGCTTCTGACTCTGATCGGACGGCTGCTGAGGCTTCTCACTCTGATCGAACGGCTGCTAAGGCATCTCACCCTGAGCTTATGCTTTTCCTTCCGAGCTTTGATCTCTGCATTTGCTAACCCTCCCAAGCTTTAATAACTGTTTGTCCATTTTTTTATGCACTGATAGTCAGTTGCTAATTCTCTTGAGCTTTGATCATAGGAACATTGTTGATTCTATCGTGATCAACAATAATCACGAATTGCTTCAGCCTTAAGGTGATGTTCTTCTGTCGATCTTTAGTATACTTTTCCTCCTGAGATTAACCTTGCTTCTCTGCTTATTGTTTGACATTCTCTTTCCATTATTGACCCTTCATTACACATGGAAAGATCTTATTGGCCATTTTGACACTAATGGCAACCG
Source organism: Picea sitchensis (assembly GCA_010110895.2). Classification (NCBI taxonomy): domain Eukaryota; kingdom Viridiplantae; phylum Streptophyta; class Pinopsida; order Pinales; family Pinaceae; genus Picea; species Picea sitchensis. Next base: position 4,614 of record SNQJ01S0010685.1, on the reverse strand, counting down.
TATAACTGATCATGACAAATTTATGTGGCCATCATAACAACTTATCATGATTGTTGACATCAATTACAACACATGAATGAAAATATGTCCGACAATCTCCCCCTTTGTCATTGAAGGCAACACAATAACTTCATACACAAACTCCTCTTGTGATGATGCTTCTCTCCTCTGAAGTTGCTCTCCCCCTTTGAGATCATTGGCAAAGGGTTGCTCCCCTTATGATCAACCTTTGTTTTTTTCTTCCTTTTGTTGACCAAAATATGAGCTTGGGTAACTCCCCTTGGAATCATGTTCTGTCTGCCATAACTGAATGAGTCCCCCTGTCAATATGCTCTCTCTCTGCTTCTGACTACTCTCCCCCTTTGTTTCTGAAAGGGTAGCTCTTCCTCACAAGGTCTCTTCCCCTGTTAATTTACTAACTTCTTATCTCAGTTTATTGGGATTTTTGTGTTTTAAATAAGTAGTCTTCTTGATACAAATTTTGTAGTGATCAAGTCTTTTTCAAATCTTAATCTAATTACTTTCTTATTCAATAATCAAAATACTCCTCTTGAGTTTTTACTGACTTTCCTTTGTCAAATAGAACAAGAGTATGAATCTTATTGATATTTTTGATCTGCTTCTTATTTGATTTTGATATTCCACAGGAATATCAATTGAGGAATTATACCAATTTATTTAAATACCAATTTTGTACAAATGATACTCCTTGAACTTCTCTGCTACCTTTATTTTTTCTTCTTCTTGTATTCTACAATTAACCCTACCAATGATTTTTTCTTTTGACCACTAATCTATAGATAGTCAAGATTTTCCATATGTTAATTTAGAAACTCTTTGGCATAATCCTTTGATTTTGTAAAAACCAATTTAAACTTCTTTTTATATTTTCTTTCTTTTGCTAACAACTTATGACATCATCAGAATTTGATATTGTCCCATATTTTTCTATAGGTACTTCCTTTTCTTGAGATTGATTTATCTCATCTTGAATTTCATATTCTTTATTAGGACTTTTACCCATCATGTTCTTATTATTAGTTTCTTCAATTTCAGGTGTAATAACATCTTTCTTGCTTTCTCCTTCAAATTTTCTTCTCCATATCTTTCCGTGAGATATTCTGCTTTTTGGATCTTCTCTTTCTAATTGTGTTTTTGGAGATTTGTCATCTCCTTTATTCTTCCAACTTTTATTAGGATTTGTCATCGACTTGAATGACTTATTCAAATATTGACTTTTTGTATTTTTGCAGTTTTGGGATTTGTGCCCAAACATATAACAGTTGTAACATCTTCATTGTATGACAAAATTTTGCTGTGTGCCCAACAAAATTACATCTCCAACATCTAATTGATTTATTGGATTTTCTTGTATATCCTTCCTCTAGTTTCTTGTAGTCCATTGCTTTATGACCAAAGCTATGACAAGAAAAGCAATAGCCATTGAAGGTGTTTCCATTCTTGATTTTATTTTGGCTTGAAGAATCTGTCATTTGATTTTCTTTTTCTTTTTTACTTCTATAGTTGTCTTCCTTAACAAAGTTCATGACTTGTAATTGCTTTGTACTTGCACCTTTTCCTTTTAAGAAGGATGATCCTTTCTCATGTTTGTAAATGGTTTTCCATTTGTTATTGTCTTCTTTCTTATTGTATCCAAGACCAGTTTTGTCATCAACTGATCTTTGGCTCTTCCAAATCTTATCTAGGATAGCTGAGCTATTATGGAAATTGACAATCTTATTTGTCTTTTCATTCCTCTGTTTGAGATTGATTATTTCTAACTTTAATATTTGACATAATTCTTCCTTTTTAGTCAGCTGAATTTTCAGGGCTTCTTCCACCTTTTTAGCATGTTGAAGATGAGTCTTTAGATTGATAACTATTTCTTCTGTCTCATCCAAGACTTCTTTGCATTTACTAGTTTTGTCATATGTCTTCAATTCTTCCAAATCTCTTGTTAGATCAAAAACTTTAGTTTTCAATACTTTGATTTCTTCCTCGTATTCTAGCTGAATACTTTTGAGGTTGATGTTTTCTAATTCAAATATGTGACATGATTCTTCCTTTTTAGTTATTTGAATCTTCTGGGCTTCTTCCTTTTTCTTCGCTTCTTCAATTTGAGTCATTAGATCTGCATTAGTATTTTCATTTATCTTTTTGAAATTGATGATTTCCAATTTCAATATGTGGTAAGAATTTTCTTTCCTTGTCAACAAGATCTTTAGGTCTTTTTCACTTTCTTTAATTTCCTCTAGTTGAGTGTTTGACTTCTCAACCTTCTTTTTAAGATTCACAACTTCTGCTTCTAGCTTATGACATGATTCTTCCCTTTTGTTCAACTGGTTCCTTACTACCTCCTCTCTTCTTTTGGCTTCTTCAAGTTGGATTTTCAGATTGACATTGCTTTCTCTTAGTTCTTTTAGATCTGCAAGGTTTCTGCTAAGTTCATCATATTCCTTCTTTTTTTTCTTTTGCTTGACTGATTTCATTCTTCAATTTATCAATCTCCTCTTCTTTGTCTTCTAGCTGAACTCTCTGTTCAAACTTTTCATGGTTAGAATGATCTAACTGTTGAAGTAGCAACATATCCTTCTGTTGGAGTTTCTCCAACTCTTCTAGAGTGCACATAGTTGTGGACTCAAGATGATCAAGAACATCCTTAGTAACTTCAATATATAGACCATTTCCTGGTTCTATATTAATCACTTCAAATGTAGTTATAACATTAGTCTTAAAATCTAAGATTTTTTCTTTAGTGAATACTAAGGTATTCCTCAATTCCTTGATGAGGTTGTCTTCTTCATTGTTAATTGAGGTTTGCATCAAATCTTTCATTTCATTCTGATTAGAAATGTATTTTTCTATATTGTGTTCTTCAAATTGATTGCAATTTTTCTTTTCTTTATCTTCTTCATTATCTTGATAAGAATTCTCTTCTTCTGAGTTTTGTTCTTTATTCTGACAGGAATCCTCTGTATTTGAGTCTTGTTGCTCACTTTGACTGGATTTCTCTTCTTCTTGTGTTTCATTCTGATAACAATTTTCTAGTTGGAGCCATAAGTCTATGGGAGATTTGTAGTGCTTCATCTTTTCTCTGACTTGGTCTGACAATCCATCCTGAATTGCTTTTACGGCTACTGAATTGTTTCTCCTTGCTTCTTTTGCAATTTTGGATTTGCTCTTTGAAGTAGTTAAGTTCCAGGGCTTACTTACTACCGAATCCCAAACTCCAGATCCTCTTGAGTTCAGATATCTTTTCATATTTTCCCTCCATGGTAAATAATTTGTTCCATCAAATAAGGGAGCTTCATTTGTGGAGATAGCAATTTGTCCACCCATTTCTTTTGAATCTACCTTCAGTGTTTAAACTGTGCTAAAAGAACCTGCTCTGATACCA
>SNQJ01S0010684.1:104863-145048 GCA_010110895.2 Picea sitchensis | reverse complement strand
CTTCCCTAGGAGTAAGCCTAGAAGGAAGAAGTTCCAGTCAAGGTGACAGTGTGGGCTGGAACTTAGACATTGTGTCTCCGAGGGCACACTAAGTGAGCAGGACTTAGCTCACGTCTGCAAGTGTGCATTAGGACGGCAACACCTACTATAGGTTTGGGGGGCATATGGGGTCAATTAAGGACTCCCTTGAAGATATGCAAGTAGATCTAGGGTGATTTCTAGGGTTGTCCACTACAAACCCTAGAAAATCCTCCTAGTATCTTACTAAATCTTCAAGATAATTCAAGGAAAGGTACTCCACTTGTGACCTTCCAAAAGCTTTAAAAATAAGGGTTTGTTCAAGAAGAAACCAAGAGAATGCACAACCATCACTAGAGAAGTACAATTACACTCACATTCATTCATAAACAAAACCATAAGATAAAGTGAGACCACTTACTCGAGAAATGTTTCATCCATCAAAACCCTAGCAATGAACATCCATGAAGAAGTAAAGGCATCCACAAGACATCATCTTCATCAAGTCACTCTAACTAACCACCCACAGTGATTTATAGAAGAGAGAAAGAAATAGTAGACAAGTAATGATGAGTTTCCACAAATAGCAATGATTTACAAGTGAGAAGTGTTTCTCTTATTTATATGAGAGATCAGGCACCCTTCTCATCCATCAACAGCTCTAAAAAAATAAAATAATGTCTTTATCTCTCACAAACCCTAGAGATAAAGCAACCAAACATAAAATATCCATGATACAAGAGTGGATAGGCCACTAAGACCCTATTAGCACAAATTTCTACCCTCCAACTTGAGGTGATATACTTGTTATGACAGCAGTAAAAACTTGGCTAATTAAAGGAGTAATGGCCCCAAATTGTTATTGACCAAACCCCTCTCTGTTTGGGCTAGTGCTTGCTAGCCTCGGGCGGGAGTCCCGTAAGCACCCTGGGCACCTTGTTGCTGAGCTTTATGACTGATTTTCTGTGTTAAAACAAAAAATCAGCAAGCTGTTTGTCTTGGACAGCGTGTTAAACAGTCCAAAACAATGAGAAAAACATAGTTTTTTCACTTGGAGGGATCCTGCAGGGTTAGCATAATGATTGTAGAATAGAAGTAAAACAGAAAACTAGTCAAAAGATTAAATAAATCACAATGAATAGTTCAGAAAATTGACAAATCAGATTGCAAAATTCACCAATACCAACAAAAAACACAAGTTAGAAACAAACACTTATTTTTCTTATTGAATAGGCTTGCGAGAGGGTTGGCTACACCACAATAAGCAAGTCCACAACCAGTACAATGATCACTTTGTTCAACGAATGAGTCACTAGACTAAGAGAGAGATAGAGAAGACTGAGAACAAGACACTGTGTTGTTGCTGCTAAGAACCAACCAATAATCAATGAAGACCATCCAATATATAGGAGAGGAGGCGCAATTACCAAGGATAGAGAAAGTATGGCTCATGAAAGAAGGAGAGGGAGTAGGAGAAGTGCATGGGGAAGGGAGAGAGAGCTAACTCATGTGAAGAATAGGAGAGTTTAACACATGGGGGAATAAATTGGGAATTAAAAGCATGTTTAAATGCTAAATTTGGCCAAGTAATGAGTGAGTTTTAGCCAAGGGGAAATTCGCCCTATTTTTTAGGGATTTTCCTAAAATTTAGGAGTTTTGCATTTAAAAGCAATTTAAGGCGAATTTTGGAAAATTGACGCATGGAAAGTGAAGATATGACGAGTGAGGAAAGTTAATGAGAAAATTAAACCTTCATTGGGGAATTTTGCCCTATTTTTTAAGGATTTTCCTAAATTTTAGGAAATTAGCGTTTAAAAGCTATTTAAGGGGAATTTTAGGAATCCGATGCATGAAAACTGAGAATATGGAAAGTGAGAGGAATAGAGTGAGAAAAATTATCCTTGAGTGGCTAAAATTTCTAGCGGGAAATGCCACCTCACCCATGCCCCACCTCTTTAGCTTAATTAATTCTCATTTAATACATAATCCTTGGAAAATGCACCCCTGGTCCAATGATGCAATGTAGATGCCACATCACACTAAAACTCTACCACATGTCAAAATCTGAGCTTGCCATTTGTCACTGCTAGAGATGCCAATGATTGCTAAAAATGGAAATTTCCAAAAATAGCCATCTGGTCCTGAAAATTTAAAACTTGTTGAAACTGACCCAAACTCTGCAAAAAAGCTCAGGATGACTAGGAGACCACCACCATGTGTCCACTGCTAAAAATAGAAAGTCCCTGCATGTCCATGATATTATACTCATTGGATTCGATGTTCCGCAAGGAATCCGAATCCGTAATCAGAATCGACATGCGAGCCTTGGTGCTCAACCTGCTAAAAATAGAACCCTGTGAAAAATCATCCCGGAAGAGATCTAGAAGACTCAAGTGTCTCAAGGACCAATAATATGCACGTAGAATCTGAATCTGGGGCCTAGAGCTCAAACTGCTAATAATAGAAAGTTCTCACATGTCGCCCGAAAAAGTGCTATCGGGCCTAGAATCATGCAAGGACCATCCTTGAACGCTCATAACTGCTCCAAACTGTCCAGAGACCCACTCAAACCGTGTCTCCAAAAACGTAGCACCACCTGTTGTATGTAGATATCTCTCTCAAAATGCATGGGAAACCAAGCTAACTCTAACTTTGAACAAAATAACCATGTACCGATGGTCCGATCATATACCTGTCTCTGATGGGAACCAACCTCTTGCTCAACACAAGTGCTAAACTCTGGGAGAATCTCAGAATGCATGCTGTCTCTTAACCCTTAAGATTTTCAAGGGTGAAAATCTAGGGGTTAACAGATCCCCAACGATGTCTCCAAAATGAAATAAATGTGCTCAAGAGACAAGATAGCCCTCATAAATGCATGCTCCATGTCATATGTGTGGCATGTGTGACCTCAAGAAGTGGACGGCTCAAGTGTAGGGGCTCCAAAAGTGAAACAATGCCCCAAGTGTCATATCATGACCCAAAAGGTGCCACATCATCATGTAAAGGTGCAGCGTCCCATCAAGGTGTCAAAGCATACCCCATGGATGCTAGGGTGTCTCAACAAGGGAGTCATGTCATCATAAGGCTCAACATCCTCCAAAATATGTAGAATGACCTCTCTCAAGTAGTGGGACGACCTCCATCAAATGTAATAGTATCCCCTCGACATCCTCCAAAGGACCAAGGCTCAATTAAGTGGGTAGCCATATGAAATCCATCATCCAAGGAGGGGCTCATGTGGTCCAATGTATCCAACAAACCCAGAGGCATGTACACAAGTCAAATATAACATATAAAGTGAGTCATGTCAATGTAAAAGCCACTAGATAGATCACATTAAGTATCCTCTTCAAACTTCACACTACCTCATAAAGTTGTACAATTTGCCAATTTTAGGTATGGGAGGATCATTATTAACCCCTATTAGGCATGTCGGTACCCAGGAAAAGGAGTATTTCCCAAGAAACCTATCAAAGAGTATGTGTAATGGCATATGGGATGGTTTGGGGTTTACTTCATGGGTGGTGGCATAGTCATGAAAGGTTATGTATGATATTCATCCTCATGAGCACCTTTGTATGAGGGAGTGCTTAGGCAATGAGTTTCCCTTTCCTCGGCACTGTGTCTTTCTAAACCCCTATTTTCCTTTTTCCTTATTTATTCAACCTTTTTTGGCTTTTGATTTTCATTTGCTAAGTCATTTTTGTTAGGTATGCATTCATTGCATGGGACTTGGGGTGATGGCCTCTTAGCAAAGGGGTAGAGCTCATGCTTCTTATTATTTCTTGGTTCTTGACTTTGCTTTTTTTTCTTCTTTGCTTTACTTTGCTTTGCATTTTGAGTTTTAGCATTTGCTCTCTCTCTCTCTCTCTCTCTCTCTCTCTATATATATATATATATATCAACTTGCATCAACCTCAAGCATTCTAGCTCCTTCTTCTCATGGGATTATGAGGCATGAACCTTTGTGGGTGGCATATGACAACCAACCCAAAAGAAGGGATAACGGAAATGGGAAAGATGGAGCATGTTATGTATGGATTGGGATATGGACATGTTATCCCTGGCAAGGCCCCCCAGTAGTACAACTTTGCCCAAGAGTGACAACACTTGACGAAGAGATGATGATGACCACCAAGGTGAAACAAGGCAAAAGGTATAAATTCAAAACATCATGATCCATCATCCAATTCAACCCATGATAACTATTTTCATGTCAAAAAATATTAAGCATTAGCATTTGATATGAAGTATCAAAACAAGGTACCCCATGTGTGTCATGCACCATATCATCTAATGTGAGTCAGCTTAGCATAAAGTGGAAGGCATCTATGGACAACTATCTATGGAGAACCCTAAATTTCATCATCGGAACTATTGTCTATGATGTGGATCATGGGAGAAAAAATCTCCTCTAGTTACCCCTAAATGTGAGGGGGTAACAAACACCAAAGAGTATGTGACCATGAAGAAAGCAACATGAACCAAGACAATCAACCACACAGTCCATTAAATATGCAACATCATGGAGGATCCACAATCATTACCATCTCCAACAAAGATGCACTATCATTAATAAAAAATAAAAGTTATGCATCTCAAGATCATCATCATCCTTGCAAGTTACCCCTAAAATACCTGCCATGTGATGAAAATCACAATTCACCACTCATACCAATATGAAGGGTAACACTAACTCCATCTTGGGGACATGTGCTCTTTGAAAAAGAGTGCATGAGAACCCTAGAATTTCGGTTTACTTGTTGAGAAGATCTTTAAAACAAATGAATACAACCATGTGGCGAGATGGATCCACATCACATCCCTAAACACCACATCCAAATGTTCATACAACCTATTACATCAAAATTGGCTTTACAATGCCAAATGAACACAACTGAAATCTAAAGCTCATGCTAGAGAGTTTATTCATCTATTCTAGTGCTCTTCAAGAGCTTATTTCTCCTACTCCTACTCTAACATGAAAAAGTACAAGAGCTAGACGAAATCATAGAGCCAATGTAACCACCTTAGCTCTTTATTTACATATAAAATCCTTCCATATAGGAGGCTTTCATGCGCCGAGCCCATACTCTTCAGCCTCCTACGAGGTCAAATCCTATTCGGCAGATCACCTCCTTCTTCACAATGCTACCATTTGGAAGGGGCACTAAGAGACAGACTGACACCAGCGCAGCCATGGACTCCAGATCAGTGTGGATCTGTGAGACCTTCCCTCGTCCCACAAGATTTCAGCAACATGACCAAACCAGATCCCTTCCTAAGAGACGGAGGAGATCTCCCAGACCTCGTTGGTGCACTACCTCTACTGGTCAGCAGCACAGCGGAAGATCCAGGCAGCCTACTAGCTCCCCCTCAGGACACCCTAATATACTCAGCTTCCTTCAGTCGGTCTCGGATGGTAGGAGAGATGGGTCCACTCCAGGATAGACCCATTTCCTTTCTTCTTCTTCTTCTTCTTCTTCTTCTTCTAGCTCCTATTGTCCTTAAATCTTCACCTACGGTACATTTCATCATCAGAGCATATCTTCGAGCTTGGGGTCCAGGGTTCTTCATGCCTTGGAGCTGATCTCACTCTCTACCTTATTGCACTTTACTTTCTGCATTTTGCCTTTTGCCTTTTATAGGAGACCTTTTGGTACTCCCGCATTGTATTGACATCATTGTGGTCATTAGTCGAACATTAATAAAATTATCTTATTTTATCTTATCTTATCTTCCCTTTTGTTTGGCTATGGACAAAAACAAGGCTACATCATATAGTTCATACACATATGCTGGAATCTTCATGGATGCTAGGCTGAAATATGAAAAATCATCATAAAGATAGTAAAGAACATCAAATTCATGCCAAGGATGGCATGCACCAATGCAAGACTCCTCTATCTACTATTGGACAGGGTTGATGTAATCTTCTTGAGGATATGGCAGCCCATCAAAAACTGGAAGATCATCATTATTCTCAAGAATTTTAAACTCCTCCACTGAAAATTTATATGAAGACAAATTACAAAATTCATTTTCAGATATGGAAAAAATTTCTCCTCATATTCTATGGCTTGCTGGCCCATTTTTGAAGGCTGAAAATTTCTGCAATTTACATCTAACTGTCTACCTTGCTGTCCCATACAATTTCCAGCATACAAATGATCATTTCTAGCTAAAATTTTACATTAGAACACACCAAGATTTGAAGATGTTGGTCGCTGGAAATTTTCTGTACTAAAATGTTCATAAATCTAAAAAACTTCTACATGATTTACAAATGAATATGGCCAGAAATTAATTGCAAAAATTTCTGAATTTGCTTCTGTTATATTAGGCTGTCCATGAGCCTCAAAATCAACACTTTTTTCACTAGAAGAATCATAGATAGGATCTCCTAAAAATCTCCAATAATCTTCATCCAAACTATGACCAAATTCTAAAAATGCATGTCTACAACAACATATTCTTGGCTGGCCCTATCTTCATTAAATCGAGAAGCAAATAAATCTGAACACATCTTCCTCAAAACTTTCAATAAGTGTATCATTGAAGTCAGAAATTTGAGGAAAATCATGGCTTACCAAAACTTTGTCTTCATGAATAGAGAATGGAGATAATTTCTCATGCTCTTGATTTTCAATGGGATCATGGAATGACTCTTGTTCTTCAAGAAGATCATGAGAAAATTCTCCATCTATGTTTTCTCCAAGTGCTTGGTCTTCCATAGAATCGTGAGGTGCTTCTTCCATGTGTTCAAAATTCAAATGCTTGATCTTCTATGGGGGATGCAATGGATACTTCTTCTTCCTTGGGCAAGGCTACTACAAGATCTTCAATAAACATTTCACACTTTACCCCATCATAATTAGGATCCCAATGCTTCAGAAACATTCTCAAAAAACCTGCAAATAAAGAAATTGATTTCTTGCCAAGGCTTTCATACCAATCTATTGCTTTACCATCAAAGGTGTGTAGAAACATTCTCATTGTGATATCTTCATGAACCACATCAAGTTTTGCAATTGCCTTCATCAATGATATGATATGAAGCCTAGTTGAACTACACCCAATTACTTCTAGAATTGTATCATTCCAATACATATTAGGCTTTGTTGATGATTGCATCTTTATGAGACATTCTCCAGATCGTACTCCTCTGGACTGAGTTGAGATGATATGTGACAACGCCTATGTGATAGGTGAGTTGTACTCCTCTGGACTAAGTTGAGATGACTTATGTTGGTCTCTTGTCGTGCTCCTCTGGACTGAGTTGAGATGACTTGAGATGATCTCCTATCGTACTCATATGGGCTTAGATGAGTTGACTTGAGATGGCTCTCTAGTTCGTACTCCTATGGATTTAGTTGATTTTATCTGTTTGAGAGTGATGTCCCTTGTGGTTGAGCACATGTGGACTTGTCCCTAGTGGCAGAGCACTAGAGGATGTGTGTGAGACCCCTTGCTATATTGTCAAAGAGTAAGACTATTGTAAAACCCTAATTTGTATTGTGAAGAGTACAAGTCGGCCCTACTGTGTAAAGATAATTAATATTGTGTAAAAGATTAATTATATTATTGAGTTGTACAAGTCGGCCCTATTGTGCCAATAGACACATCTATTTGATGAGTTAGGTCATGTATTTATTAGCGAGATACATCCCCATTGAGGATCATATCTCATTCACTCAACGCATTCACTTGGAGAGCTGAAATTTGGTGTGCACTCTTTTCTATGCGCTATCCTTCTTGGACATAGAGCAACCTATTGTGTGCGCTAGGATTTTCTGTGGAGAGGGTTCTTCTCTTGGCAATATAGTAAAGGGTTGTTGGGTTTTTCCCTTGTTTGAGAAAGGTTTTCCCAGGATAACTTCTTGTGTCTTGTGCATGGTTATTCTTCTTGTGATCTTGGTTTACTGCAACTATTGTATTGTTGCATTATTTATGGTTCAAAGTTCATGCTAAATTGAAAAGAAACTACATGTGCTTGAGTCATCATTAAAAATTCAACATGGTACCAGAGCAGTGTTCCTGAAAGAGCCATTGCACAAGCTACTCCATCACTTTTCCAAGCTAGCTGTTACCTTCTTGCTACAACTGCAAAAACGGCCCCTACCCTTTTTCCTTGTCAAGCTAGTTTTAGCACTTTCCCTTAGAGTGTTGGGCCTAAATTCTTCACAGAAAGGTACGGCCTAGTCCAGTGCATCACCTGCAACTTTTAGTTTGGATTTTCGGCCCTAGGGTTTCTAAGGTTTCTGTAGATTTCAGTTTCTAGGGTTTTTGCAGGTCATTGGGGACCGGGGTTCCTTTGACTCTCTAGGGCTTCTTGTTGGCAATCATAAGTCCAACAAACCTCCTAGAGACTTCCTCTTGAAAAGCGCTAGGGTTTCTAGCCTAGCCGTTAGGGTTTGTGAAGAAACTGCAAGCCATGAGGAACAAAACCTTGGTGGAAGATAGGCTTGATGGATCAAGCAGCTTCAGCTCTTGGAAGTCAAGATTACACATCACTCTAGAAGAGAGTGACCCATTGAAGTTGATAAAAGGAACTCTACTAGCGACAACAACCAATGAAGAGAAGGTTGAATGGAAGACAGATGATGTCAAAGCTAGGAAGATAATCATCTACTCAGTAAGAGATCATCTACTACCTCGCATTTCTACCTTGAAGACAACTTATCTAATGTATGATGCGTTGAAGAAGATGTTTGAGAGAAACAACACTAACAGAGCTCTTACATTGAAACATCAACTTCAAAATCTCAAGATSACAAAAGATGACACCACTACTACCTTCTTCAAGAAGATTTCAGAGATCAATTAGGTGCCATTGGAGAAACCATATCCGACAGAGAACGTGTCATGATTACTCTCAATGCTCTTCCAAGCCATTGGGAACCATTCTTTCAAAGTATCAGTGGAAGAGAAGATTTACCTCAATTTGATCGTCTATGGGCAGACTGCACTCAGGAGGAAACCAAACTTATAGCCAGAGGCGTGCAAGACTCCCATCATGATGACAATCAAGCCCTTGCTTCTCATGCAAAGAAAGGCAAAAGAAAAAGAAGAAGTTCCAGCAAAGCATTCAATGACAAGATGCAGATGGCCCTAGTGATGTAGCTGGAATCCTAGACATGGGGACCGCGGCAGTCGATGGGGGTGGCATCTCAACATGATCATCATCATCCAAAAGAACACTCTCCAATTGCTCTAAAAGCAATACTCCATCCTCCAAATTATCCTCCTCAAGATTGTTGTCCCAACGCCTCAAGTTTTTATCCATCTGTGCCTCCTCATAGTAATGGGACAACACTCACAAGTTGTAATGAACATAGGCCAAGCTCTATGCCCGACCTACATTCAACATGTTCCTTTTGACGCTATGGATGAAACTGTAGGTGCTCCAACACCTCTCTGCAGAAGAAGTGTTCACCACCTGTGAAAGCACCCGTGTTGCCAAATGTTGCAGCTGTGGGGTAGCACTACCATGCATGTTCCACCACTCAAGAGAACTCGGATTCCCTCGACCTCGAATTGCATGGTTGGTCCCAAAGGCATTGTTGACCACCTATTTCAACTAGGGGATCAACACCATGTGCCATGAAGTTATGTACCTAATGGTGCAACCAAGTTGAAGACTTACTGGTTCTACAAGGCAATTTTTGCCCACGACACTTCTTTTTGTAAGTGGAATTTCCGCTCCCATGCGTGGGATTATAATGTAATGGGTCTGCATGGATCATATTGTAGGTTAGTTACCTAGGACTTTATCCTTAGGGAAGTCCTTTCATCGAGTGTTTTTTTTCCTCGGGTAATTAATTTGGCCTAACCAGCCTTTTTAATTACCCTTGAGTTTTTCACTCCCACAATAATCCTCCAAAGTGGTGAAAGGCATTCTAATGATCGAGCTCAATGGGTGAATAGGGTCTAGGAATATTGTAAATGACCATGCTAGACATCTACTAGAGTCTTGCGGAATTCTATAGAGTCTAAGTATTTTTTTTTAATTTTTTAAAATTACCCAATTAATGGTAATTTTAATTATTTTTTATGTAAAAATGTAAAAACTAGGTCCTTGGGATTTTTGATAGGGGTATGAGTACTCAAAAGAAATGGAATGAGGCCCCCTATGCCCTTGGACCAAGTTTCAACTCAATTGGACAAGTTTTGTTAGGTCATTGTCCATGAGGAGTCCAAGTCAGTCAAAAATCAACAAATAATTGGATCAATTAAAAATGCCAAAAATTGTAGAATAAGAAAAAAGTTTGAGAGAAAGTGGGAAAGGTTTCCTAACCTTTTTCTTAAGTTGGAAAAGTATTTTTCCACTTAAAAGACCCCCCCTTGCTTAGCCAACAACTTAAAGTGGTGTTTCCTAGCTAATTAACATGTGGGAATTAAAAAGTTTAAGTGAAAAAAACCACCTAAACCCTAAATTCGCCCTCCTTGGTGTCTAACTTGGTGTTTGACCATAGGAAAAGGTGTTTTCTCTCTTTCCTCACTCAACCCTCAAACCCTAACTTACCAAAACCCTAAAAGTGACTCTTCCTTGACTTTGTCCATTTCTCTTGGATGTGTGACACTTGTAACTCGTCCAAGAGGGGTCTTTCTTCTCTCCCAAGTATAAAAAAATTCCCACCCCGCCCTCATTACACATCTATTCTCAGCTATTGTTACTATACCCAAATCTCTCCCACTCCTCTCTCTCTCTCTTCTTGTTCTCATTCTTTCTTCTCAAGCTTGTGGTAAGTATTTGTCCAAGCTTGTGGTAAGTATTTGTCCAAGCTTGCTTCTAATAAAAGTATCTTTGGAGGAAATCTTTGGCATTGAGAGTCTTGTTGGTGCTTGGCTTTGGATCTTATTGGAGGTGATTTGTATCTTTGTTCTCTGAGTTTTTAGCTTCTAGATCTAGAGTATGAGATCCAAGCAAAGTATTTTGTTTGGATAGATCTATAGTAGTATTTCTCTAGATCTTAGTGTAGTAGTTTCCTTTCTTTAACAAAGTATTTTGTTAATGTTTTTGGGATCTACTCACCTCCTTCTTTATTTTGTAGCTTGAGCTCTATTGTTGCAGGTCACTAAGGGTTGAGGAGGGATAAATTTCAGATCTGGAAATTTATCCCTTCACCTACTTGAAACCCTCTAAATTTTCCATTCTTTACACTCATATTTCTGTAGCATTTTTGGATATATTTCTACAGTAGAATAGGTCATTTAATCATCAATTATATGTTTTTTTTATTGTCTAAAATTTCTAGTTTGTTCTAATAGAAATTTTCCAAGGTTTTTGGTTGTTTTGCAGCTTTTCCAGCAAGTTTTACTTGCTGATTTTCTGCAGATCTAAACCATTTAAGGGGAGGTGTTGCCCATTTGGGGTCACAAATCATCAACAAACAACCTCCCAAGCAAGGGTATTGAATACCCTCTTCTTCTTCTACTTTCGCACATTGTAAGCAAGCCCAAAGAAAGTCTCTCGGGCTTGCATTTCTCAAGTTTACTAAAATTTCTGCGTTTTTTATTTATGTTTTCCTACAACTAGCAAAGAGGTTTGGCTTTGCCACCCATGCTAAATCGTAAGGCTAGAATTTAGAAGTAATTTTCCGTTTTAAGTTTTTATCTTGTTGCCCCACTTGTCCTTAAGACAAGGTTGTGTGGCTAAGTTTACTTGTTTTCTTTTCTAGTCAAGTTATTTGTTTTTTTTTATTCTTTTGCCTACACCCTGCAAAGAGGATTGGCTTAGCCATCCATGCAATATCGTAAGGCTAGTTTAGCATGCTATATGGTTAATGGTTTTATGCTTCTAGTTCATTTAATTTCCTTTTTAGTTCATTGTTTATATGTCATAATAGTTAGAAGCATTTCCTTTTTCATAATTGTATAAGCTATTGGAAGCACCTTCATTTCTTGTACATTTTCTTTAAGCACTTGTTATTTTACCTTTTTAAGCTTTCAACACAAGTAATCTTAATTGGTTAAATCAATCTACTTGTAGCTCTAGGGGGGTCAATTTACCTAGTTTAATTAGATCACCCATTACTGATACAACTTTCGCCACCAAAAAGGGGGCTTGTGGAGGTTACTTGGGGTGCTAGATCAGGGATGATTTCACGGCACTAGCTGTCCCCCTTGTTGAGCGCCCAAGTTTTCTGAGTTGACCTATGGAGCTAGGGTAAGGCCTTGTTTGCCTTGCTTATTGAGCACCCAGCAATCATTTTGGCCAAAGCGGTAGGAGTATTGGGGAAGTCACCTAGTCTAGGTTTGTAGCTTCACCTCACTTAATTCAACCTTAAAATTTACTCACACAGCCTAAGCTTTAATTTCATAACCTATTCTAAGTTGTGCTATATTTTCATGCAAGTTCACTTTCAAGCTTTAACTTTCAAGCATTTACATTTCAATTGAGTATTTTGATGGTTGAATGGTTCTTCCTTGAAGTTGCGCATTAGTGCCCTTGTTGGCTTTCTTGTCAAGTTTTGCCCTCCTTGAAGTTGCGCACTAGTGCTTTAGCTTCCCTCCTTGAAGTTGTGCACCTCTCCTTTGGGGCATTTCAAGCTTGGGTTGTAAGTTGAGTCTTTGTTGTAAATGCATCTTTGATCTATTTTTCTTTACATCTGCAAAATCAGTTAAGTGGTTAGTTCATTGGTGTAATAGATTTGCAAGTGCATATTTCCTTTCTTTTGTACATTTGTAAGTAAATGTATCTTTGTACATTGTTGAATCATCTAGCTATTCTTTATTGTTGTAATTGTATCTCGTTTAATTTGAAAAGTTATTCTTTCATTTTTACTTAGATCTTTGTGTTGTAACTTAATTGACCCCATTGCCCAACCTTAGGCACTAATCATAGTTGACTTAGGGAAAGGGTGGTTTTTTATTAAAGATTTACATTGCATTGTTGTCTCTCATATAGGCTAGCTTTCCCCTACCTTTAACAAACTAAAATTAACTCCTAGAATTCATTTAATAATTCACATAGTAACTAGGGTCTAACCCCCTTGGCTTCCCTAGGAGTGAGCCTAGACGAAAGAAATTCAAATCGAGGTGACAGTGGGTTTGGATTTAGGCATTGTGCCTCCAAGGACACACTAAGTGGATTGAGACTTTTTCCACGTTTGCAAGTGTGTATAAGGACAGCAACAGGCACCATTGCTAAGGATGTAATGGCTCAATTGTCTCCTTATGTTGTCACACTCCTCGTCCGTGATCAATTTTTCTAATGCTTTCATATAACTAGCTTGAACCTTTGGATCTTGGTGTGGTCTTTTCTTGGACCCACCACCAGGTGTTGGTTATGAAATTCATGATACATGATAGTATTTAGGTGTTAGCACATATGCTAAGGCATGTAGCGGAATATTTAGCATTTCCCACTGTTTTTCCACCTCTACACAAATATGATTATAGAAGTTGACATCTCTAGTCTCAACAATGTCTTTAATCTTCCCTAGCATGCTATCCATTTGCTCATACACCTCCCAAATGATTGGCCGCTCTGAATCTGCAAACTTGATCATGTGATAAATTGGCTTGGTGAATTGCAAAACATACTGAACCTTAGAAGCATACGGAAGCATACAGAAGCACTCAGGAAGCGTCCTAGGAAGCATACGAAGCACGCTTCAGAGCGTGGTGCTTCCAAAAGACCAGGAAGCGTCCAAATTTGCTCTGAAGCACGCTTCCAGGGGAGCTTCCTAGACGCACCCACTCGGAGAGCACTTCGGGGCTTTGGAGCGGGGAGGAAGCTTCCTACAACACTGATCTATACCATGCACACTCTCTTATCTTCTCCCACACATGTGATTTTAACCATGCGTATTAACTCTTCACTCATGCACACCTTTATACTCATTCTCCCTCACACGTGTGCCATTTAACTTTTACACATCCTTAAGTTATCATCTCATGCACATTACCTCTATTTTTCCCATAGATGCACCCTCCTATTTTTGACTCCATAAGTACACCTTCACTCAATATATATTGGAGAGGTCTCTTCATTATTCAGGGTCAGATCTTTCAGTAGCGGCAGCATACATACTCTCTCTCTATATTCTCTCATTCTTTTCTATAATCTAGCTACTTGTTCTTTGTGCAAGGAAAGCCATTACACTGGTTCTTGTGCTTGTTAATGTAGTGCAATCAGCCCTTTGGCAAACCATTAATAAATAAGTGTTGTGCTTGTATCGAACTTTCGTTTCTTGTCGGTATTGTGTTCTCACTTTGTGCATTGATGAGTAGCTCATAGCCTTTGGATATTTTAAATGGTTTTCTTTCCTTCTTTCTATTCATTTTTCTCACGCTAACACTGCAGGGATTCTTCCAAGTGAATTATACTATCTTTTCCTAACGTCTTGGGCGGTCTTACACGTTGTCCAAGACAGGTTTGGCTGTTGTTTTTTGTGATTTATTGCAGAAAATCAGACCCAAATCAGCAGCAAGGTACCTAGGGACTCTCCCCTAAGGTTGGCACGCACCAGCCTGAATGGAGAGGAGATTTTGCCAGAAACACTTAATTAGCCTCTTTTCCATCGCTGATTTATTCATAGATCAGATCTGATTGGAGGGTGAAAAAGTGTGCTAACAAATTGGCGTCGTTGTCGGGGAACGCAAACCTTGGTGGCAACGATATCGGTGAGTTTTTACTTTAAATGGTTTATTTTCCTTAACTCACCTGGCGACTCCACGAAATACAGGGACGACTCCAAAGAGGAACTTACACAAGAAGATCATTTGGTTTTGATTCCCTCACAAGGTCTAGTTCCGAGCCTGAGCGAAACCTAACATCTTTTCCAGAACAAGACTATACTTTCACCATGAACTCTCCCCAAGTTGGTAAGCATATTGAGTCTCTGGTAGGTTCTTTTGACAAGCACTATGGTGAGTCTAACCTTGACACCTTCATCTTTGGTTTTATTTTCATCTCAAGCTAGTATTATGGTAGCAGCAATGCTTGTTTCTATCTCAGATTAACAATATGGCTACAGCTGTGAGGCCACAAGTAGGGTGGAGATTCTCTGCATATGACCAACTGAGTTTTGTTGCATTTCCAGATTATCCTCGTGACTTACCTACAGGTGACTATGTTAAACGCATACCTCAATTCGCGAGGAAGTTTGGAGCATTGGCTAAGGATCACTTGGCTGAATTTTCTAGGGTGGTGGATGATTTTGGTGTGGAACATGAGGATGAGATGATATGGTTGTTTGTGTCGACTCTCGAGGGGGAGGTACGAACATGGTACAAATCCCTTCCCGAAGCCTCCATTGATGGATGGGATTCGTTCCAAGAGAAGTTCATTGAAAGATGGGAAGATAAACATGACAATTTTTCCTTGATCGATGTTTTTGATAATATTAAAAAGAATTGGAATCAGATTGTCGCTAATTTTAATGCTCGTTTTTCTAAGGTTTATTATAAAATTCCTACTATTATAAGGCCTAATGCTTCTTTTGCTTTGATTTATTATCTTGAAGCATATGATGGAATTTTTGGTATGTTTCTCAAGACTAAGGACCCTCAAAATATGGAGGAGGCCCAAGCTAATGTTATCAAGTTAGAAAGAAATTTTCTTGCAACTTATGGGTTTCTTCTGATCCATGATTTTCGACCATCGGTTGTTACAAGAGTGCAAGAAATCCTTGTTATTGAAGATGAACCACAATTTGCACTATATCAAGTTCCCAAAGATGAACGTGATGGTGATGGCTCAATCTTAGATGATCAAGAACCAGTAGTTGCACCACTTGAATCATTTGTAGAGTTCCAGGAAGATGAAGGTGAAGATTTGAGTGCTCAAGTGTGTTCATTGGTTCATTCCAGTGGTGACGAAAAATTTCAAGAGGAAGAACCACAAGTCAGCTATGCAGAATTGGAACAGCGAGAGACTTCATCCGTGCACATCCTAGTCGTGGTTCAGGAACAGCTTGATCAGATATTGCTATAGCAGGAGGAGCCACTTTTGGTTCAACCAGAGGATGATATCCCTTACATTTTGCCTATGATCCCGCATTCAAATGTTGTTCTAGCTTTAAGTGGCATTGCAGTATTCCTTACTTTCCATTGCACATAGTACTCAATGTTTCAGACCATAATTAATTAATGGCAATAAAAGGGCTTGGAAAAATGTTGCATCACAGACGAAGGGCAGCACACCCTCCACAAAGGCACCCATAAATGAGACAATATGAACCCTTGTATGCCAAGAACCCCATACCTAGAAGTCTTGCCCCAATCCACCTCATATTCATTTCATGACTTAGATGGGATCTTCCTGAAAAACGTCCCTTGACTTGGGGATTGGCCTACCCAATAGGGCACCTTGACAACCCTCCCAAACATAAATTTGGCAAAGTTTATAAGGTCTGTGAGCATTGTTTAATTTGAAAAGGGGGATTTGATGCACATGTTTGTGTGGTTCTCTTATTAGATGTGGCTTACTTGGCATGATTTATATGACTTGTGGACCCTTGGAGGGCGTACTTGTTTGTCTTTGCAGGACCTTTCCAGGTGGAAAGCTATTCGTAAAGGAACTATACCATTTGGACCTTCATAGGGGCTTGGAATCCCATGAGGTGGGCACTAGCCCCACGTCTGGGGCACTGTTGATGATGAGCGTTGCACCTTCTCATCAATAAAGGATGAGGCTCCACCCTTCTCCGCTTGAGCATTGACCTTTGGAGACCTAGATGTCACCCTCCTAGCCCTTAACGTCACCTAGGGGCTAGGGTTTGATGGAACGCTTGGTGGATTTGATGGAGGAGGCATGTAGCATGGACCTTGGCACATGAGAAAGGGACACATGGCCTTTGGAGGCCCAACATTCCACCTTTTCAGCCTTGAGGTCACTCTTATGAGCCTTGTGTCACCCTACTAGGGTATGACATCACCCTCTTTAGCGTCACCCTACCAGTCCGAACCTACAGGGTTGTAGCATATGGCACACCCTTGACTAAAGCCTTTTTTTCTATTTTTTGGGGGATCTTTCCTAGAATATTTTTGTTTCACAAGCACACAAGTCTAATTGATCACTGAAGAAATCTTAAATGCATGATAAACACTTGAACAACATTTGTCATTTGAAGAAATACGATTGTAATCATTTTTATCTTGCATAAAATAAATCCTATCCTTTTTGTTCACTTGTACTTAAATGATAGGCTTAGGATCTAGTTTAGGGATTCCCCCCTTGGGCAGGAAACCATTCATCCAAACCTAGAAGTGTGGGGCTAGGTTGTCGAAGTGATAGTGGGAAGCTTGTTTGTAGTATCCTTAGGTTTTTCCCTCGGAGAGGTCGGAATTTTCCTCTAGGGAGGATCCAAGAGATAACACAACCCTATGGCAGCGAACTGATCTCTCAAATTTGCGACCTTGGCTAGGTAACTCACCATTATATCTGTCTTAGTCATCTAGACGGTTGAGAGCTTGTTCCACAAGAACATCTGTCTAGAGACAACAACTCTGATATAAACCAACCAAAGCCTCAAATATATCCTTATCGATCATCTTCTTTGTAATGCGAGAGATGAAGTGATCCTTCAATGAATCAATGTTGATTCTCTTTGCCTTGGCCTCCTTAGCATGAATAGCATGTTGACCACCTATTTCAACTAGGTATCAATGTCATGTACCATGAAGATATGTACCTTGTGGTACAACATGTTTGAAGACCTATGGCTCAGCAAAGGAGTTTTTCCCCCAAAACTTCTTTCTATGTACACGGAATGCCCGCTCCCATGCGTGGGATAATTTTGTAATATGTTAGCATGGGTCCATTTTTGTTTAGTTGCCTAGGAATTTATCATTAGGGAAGTCCTTTCATCGAGTGTTTTTTTTCCTCGGGTAATTCATCTTGCTTTTCGGCGACTTTAATTATCCGTGAGTTTTTCACTCAAATAATCCTCCAAAGTGGTGAAAGGCATTCTAATGATCGAGCCCAATGGGTGACTAAGGTTTAAAGATGTTGTAAATGACCATGTTAGACATCTCCTAGAGTCTTGCGGAATTCCGTTAAGTTTTGATAGGTTTTTTTTAATAATTAAAATTTCCGTAAACTGAGAATTTTTAATTATTTTTTATGTAAAATGTGAAAATTTGGTCCTTCGGGATTTTGTATAGGGGTGTGAGTACTCAAAACAAAAGGCTTATGACCCCCCACACCCTTGGACCAAGTTTCAGCTCAATTGGACAAGTTTTGCTAGGTCATTTGTCCATGAGGAGTCCAAGTCAGTCAAAAGTCAGCAAATAATTGGCTAAGGTAAAAAAGCCAAAAATTGTAAAAATGTCTAAAGTCATGAGAGAGAGTGGGGAAATGATTTCTAATGTATTTCCTAAGTTGGAAAAGTGAAAAACCACTTAGAAGACCCCACCATGCCAAGCCAACAAACAAAAGTGAGTCTCCCTAGTGAAAAGTGCGCCCCCCTTCCTCATGAACTTGGGGGAAAGTAAAAATTAAAGTGAAAAAGGTATCAAAACCCTAAGTGCGCCCTTCCTATAAGTGTAAAGGGGTTTTCCCCCTTCCCATCTCACCCCTCAAACCCTAACTCACTCCAAAATCCTAAAAGTGCGCCCTCCTTGACTTGTTCTCTCTCTCTTGGATGGGTGACACTTGTAATTCATCCAAGAGGGGTCTCTCATCTCTCCCTCATATAAAAGAAATCCCTCCCTCCTCATTTTCACATGAGTTTTCACAGCAACTCTATTATGCCAAAATCTATCCCGGCTCTCTCTCACTCTCTCCCATTCTCTTCTTTGTAATCTTGCTGCAATTTTTGCAACCACATCTTGTGGATAATAAAAGTGAAGCTTTGGAGGATCTCTTGTGTTCTCTTGGAGAGTTCCTGGTGCTATTGTATGGGGTTCTCATTGAGGTAATATTGCTGCAATTTTTTTGGTATTTCATTGCTAGCATTGTTCTACTTGTAGACCCAAGCAAAGTATTTTGTTTGGGACTGATTTATGGTAGTATTGCTATATATCTTTGTGGGTTGTGTCTACTTGTATCTGGAAAGTATTCTGCAAGCCATTTGGATAAACTCACCTTCTTATTTGATTATGTAGCAAGGATTTACATATCTGCAGGTTACCAAAGACTTGGAGGAGTGGATTTCAGATCTGGAATTTCACTTGTCCAACTATCTAAAGCTTCCTCTATTTTCTGTTTTCATTTCCAGCCATTTATCTTTCAATTTCAAGCATTATTCTTCACTAATATTGAAATCTAATCTTCCCTTTCAAGTTCATATTTTTATAAAATAATTTATATTTTATGTGCTAACATAAACTAACTTGTTCTAAGTCATTTTTAGCATTTTCCAGCAGGTTTATGCAGGTTTTCACCAGCAGAAAGGAAGGTTTTGCTCATTTTTGGCCCCAAAAGACTCAAGGAAGCATCCAAGAGTTGTGGTGCCAAACCCTCCTCCCTCTCTTACTCTCTAAGTCATTGTAAGCAGCCCAAGAGAGCCTCTTGGGCTTGCATTCTCTATTTCATTTTCCAAATCTGTAAAGTTTAAATTAGTTTTTGTATTTTGCCCACACCTTGCATTGTGCTTGGCTTTGCCAACCTTGCAAAATCGTGAAGGCTAGTTTAAAGTTTAATTTTTTTTTTTGCTTATTTCATTTAAGTTTATTTTCTTTCACCCACCTTGGCACAAAATCGATAGGCTTGTCCTCCACATTGTGCCATAGTTGTGAGGTTGCTAAATTGAATTATTTTGCCCACCTTTGTCCTTAAGGAAAAGTTATATGGCTAGTTGTTTATTGCATTTATTTTTCAAGTTATTTCAATTAATTGTGCCCACATCTTGCATTGTGCTTGGCTTTGCCATCCTTGCAAAATCGTACCGACTAGTTAAATTTCATTTTTTGCAAAGTAATCAAATCATGCCCCGCCTTTGCCCCGTATTCCCTCCCCTTGCAACTTTGTGGATCTTGGGTAACTAAGAAAGGGCAAAGGATTGTGTGACTAGTTTAATTAGGCACTCGATCTATTATTGTTTCTACCATTAAAAAGTGGTGACTTGGGAGGCTAGAAGGGATTGAAGCCGGGGACAGTTTCACGGCACTATGTGTCCTCCTTGTTGAGTGCCCATGCATTCTGGATCGGACTTGTGGAGCTAGGGAAGAACCTTGTTGTTCTTCTTATTGAGCACCCAGCATTTCCTCTGAAATATCCCTGATGCAACTGATCTTGATATCTACTGCTGAACTACTGTCTTATCAATCAGATCTGATACTCTGGGGTTTTCGGATGTGTTTGAGTTAATGTTTTACATGCTTGGTGATTTTCGCATGTGTGTTTCATTCATTTATTGTTTTATCAATATATATGATGCATGCGAAAGAAAGGACAACACATCTCACTAATATGTATTATGAGGAAAAAACAAGAAATACAATAATATGTTGGAAGCAGACAAACTAGTCATCAGTTAGATCTCATGGATCGTTACTGGAATACAAAGAAACTAACATGAAATACACGTGATTAGAAGATGAAGGCAGATTTGTGCATGCACGGATAGATCGACAAAATGTAGTTCTCGAAGCTCATGGCAACTGCTGCAGATACTGGAAAACTCGCCCTGGTGGCTATACTCGTCAGAACGAACTAGAAACTGTCCCAAAATGAGCACCTTGGCCTCTAGGCTGCTCCTAGTAACTTTCGGACTGAAGAACCAACCTTTGAAGCTCTGGATGTCATCCCCTAGGGGTTTGCGCACCTCCTAGGCTGTGTGAGTGCGCCCTAGTGATCCCACCGGCTGAATCCGACGATGTATGTGTCAAAATGATCATCTTGGTCTCCTCTCTAATGGGTCGGAAGGGTTTCCTCGGATCTGATCTGGAATATCCCCTGGAACCCCAAATGCACTTCCTCAAGAGTTGTGCACTATTTGGCTGTCTGCTACACTCTGAGAGATTCCATCGTCAGAAACTGATGATTGGTGGCTCAAAAGAAGCGCCCTGGCTAGCTCTCAACTGGGTCGGAAGAAATCCGCAAGATAATCCTCTGTCTCGTGCAACTACACAAACCCTCTCTCTAACCCTTGTGCCCTCACTGGTTGAGCTGCACAATCACTGCAAACTGGATCTCTTGAATAGCACAGTGAAATACATGGATGGTATCTCCGATAGGCTAGGGTGTGTCTCTCAACACCAAAACCGATCAATGGTGGTGGTTTCCTCCATAAATCCACAAAACAACAAGGGGGTCAATTTCCTCCTCCTTTGGAAACTATCTCAACATCAAATCATAACATAATGAGGAATTAGGTTGAATTCCTCCCTTTATACTCTTCTCGATCTAATTCTTCGTTGACATCACTTAAGCTAGGCGCTTTTCCTCCTAAGGTGAGTCATTAATTAATTAAGTCCCCCCCTCAACACCTCTTCATTGTATTTCTCCGTTGACTTTAACTTAAGTGACTTTCCTATGATTTTTGTCTTAATTCATCGTTTAGCCACTAAATCACCCTTATTTCTCCTCTTCTTCCCTGTTTGTGCCTGACTATAGTCTACGGGAACAAATAGACTACTAAGTCACTCCCTGCTAGCCTACTCTTGGGAATGGGACATCACGGTCCTCCCTTCCCGAGATTGCTTGTCCTCAAGCAACATCAATACTGGGTGCTGCAAAATATGCTCTCCCTCCCATGTGGCATCCTCCACTGGAAGTACCCTCCATCTAACCAAGAACTCCCTGATGACCCTGCTCCTCAATCTTCCCTCTCTCTACTCGAGCACCTCCTCCTGCACTAGCTCCAACTGACCCTCCTCATCCAAGGGTCCCAACTCCTTTGATATGTTGTCCCAATGCCTTTTTAAGGCAAGAAACGTGAAAGACATTATCAAACTTCCTACCCTCCAATAGCTCTAGCTCGTATGCCACTTCGTCTATCCTCTTGATGACTCTGTATGGCCCATAAAATTTCGGCTTCAGCTTCTCTGCTCCGCTCCTTTTCAAGGAGGACTGTATGTATAGTTGTAACCGTAGAAAAACCAAGTCCCCTACCTCGAAACTGCGCTCTATCCTCTGCCTGACTGCATAGATCTTCTGTTGGTTCTGAGTTGCCTCCAAGTTTTCCGTCACTGCCCGCAAGATCCTCTGGCTCTTCTCCACCCAGTCTTTGGCTCCCGGGACCCTCTTATCCCCAAACACAATCTCCACAAAAGAGGGTGCATCGTATTCATACAATGCTCTAAATGGTGACATCTTGATAGACATATGGTAAGTCGTGTTGTAGCAATACTCACCCATGTGCAACCATCTCACCCATGTGCGATGCTGCCCTCCCACATAGTTTCTCAGATACCCCTCCACCCATTTGTTGACAATTTGTGTCTATCCATCTGTCTGTGGGTGGTAGCTCGTACTTGTGGCTAGCTCTGTGCCTGCCAGCCGAAAAAGCTCCTGCCAAAACACGTTGATGAAGCCCCCATCTCTATCACTGATTATCTGCCTAGGTAAGTCGTGCAACTGGAATACCTCTATAAAAAATAACTCTGCTACCTGTATGGCCTTGTGGTCCATGGGTTTGGCAAAGAAATGTGCAAATTTGGTCAGCTTGTCGACAACCACAAATATACAGTCCCTGCCCTTCACTCGAGGAAGACCTATAATGAAGTCCATAGAAATGCTCTCCCATTTCTGCTCTGGAATGGGTAGAGGTTGAACTAACCCCGCAGGGTGTGTCTGCTCGAACTTGTTCTGCTGACAAGTCGTGCACTCCTGGATGTGTTTTAGTACATCATCCTTGAGACCCTTCCATGAGAATCTCTCCCTGATCTACCTGTAAGTTTTGAAGTACCCCTGATGCCCGACTGCAAACGAATCATGACACACCTTCAGAATCTTCCCCTTCACGGTAGATTCTAGAACCAAGTAGATCTGGTCCTTGTAGAAAATGACATCATCTAGTACCTGGTATCTATCATCAACCACCTGTCCATCCATCACCTCACAAGCAAATTTGTTTTTGGACTATTCCACCAACAAATGTGCTTTCCAATCTGTGTAAATGTCCATCATCGAACACCCGGGTGGCCTCCTGGACAAGGCATCTACTACGACGTTCCTCTTTCCCTTGACATACTCAATGTCAAAGTCAAAGGCTTGGATCTTCGAGACCCACTTCTGTTGTCTCTCACTGAGGTCTTTCTGATTCAGGAAATATTTGAGACTGTTGTGATTAATCTTCACTACAAATCTGCTACCTACCAAATATTGCCTGAATTTGGTTAAGGAATGCATGATTGCTAGCATTTCCTTGTCGTAAATAGAGTAGTCTCTCCGACTCGTTGAGCTTCCTGCTCTCTAACACAATGAGATGGCCTCCCTGCATCAAAACTACTCCAATCCCCACCACTGATGCGTCGCACTCTAAGACAAACAGTTGAGAGAAATCCGAAAGGGCTAGAATAGGGCATGTGCTCATAACCTCCTTCATTTTCTCAAATGTTTGTTGTGACTCCTCTGTCCAATGAAAGGCGCCCTTCTTGGTCAAATCTGTGAGTGGTGCTCCCAACTGTGAAAAGCCCTCGACGAACCGCCTGTAGTAACAGCATAACCCAAAGAATCCCTTCAGCTCTGTGAGGTTCTTAGGTGTTGGCCAATCCAAAATGGCCATGATCTTTTCCTGATGAACCTGTACTCGCTAATCACTGATGATATGCCCCAAGTATAGTAGTTCTCACATCCCAAACTCACATTTGGACTCCTTGGCATATAATGATTGTGCCTGAATAATGCCCAAGACCTCCTCCAAATGTGCCAAATGCTCATCCCACGTCCTGTTGTAAATCAATATATCATTGAAGAATACCAAAAGGTATTTCCTCAACTGCCCTATGAAGATGTGGTTCATGCAAGACTAGAAAGTGGCAGGTGCGTTGGTCAATCCAAACGGCATGACCAAGAACTCAAAATGTCTGAAATGGCATCTGAATGTTGTCTTCTCTATATCCTGCTCCCTGATGTTGATCTGATGATATCCTGACCGCAGATCAATCTTGGTGAAGAAAATTGCCCCATGTAACTTGTCCATCAACTCAATTATGCGCGGAATGGGGTACCTATTCTTGATCATTTTCTTGTTGAGAGCTCTGTAATTAATGCACATCCTCAATGTGCCATCCTTCTTCAGTACCAGAACAATTGAAGAGGCAAAAGGACTCATGATGGGCTTGATGTGTCCCATCGCAAGCAATTCTTTGATTGCTTTCTCAATCTCGTCCTTGAATCTCTTGGGGTGCCTATAGGGCGCGGTGATCACCAGTGTAGCCCCTACCTCCAACTCAATCGTATGCTCAAATCCCCTGTTTGGTGGCCTCCTTGGTGGTATCGGCCCAAACACTGGCTCATACTAACTCAGAAGCTCCCTGATCTGTGGATGGTAATGCTCTCTGCCCTCTGAATCCTTCCGCGTGGTGATCAAACACTCTGCTGCATAGGCTACATCACCGTGACGAAAGATCCGCTCCATCCTTTTTGTTGATACTGCTCGTGGTGCTCCTGTAGACATGCCTCTCAGTACCACTCTCTATCCATTGGCATCTCTGAAGCTCATGGTCAACGTCTGATAGTTGAACCCAATCTCTCCCAATGAATATAACCATTGTACCCCCAATACTGCATCAGTATCTGATAGGTCAACTACATAGAAAGTATATGTCAAGGTGTAGTTGCCTAGTTTGACCTCTAGGTCTAGAATCATGTCCAAACATGTCATCGTGTATCCATTTACCACTGCCACATGGAATCCCTCAAACTCCTTAGTGCGTAACCCCCTCCTAGCTACTAAGGACACATCTATGAAATTGTGGGTGGCCCCACCATCAACTAAACCAGTCATGTGTTGCCCCTGTACAAGGCCCTTGAGCCTTAGAATGTTGTACCTGGGTACTCCAGAAAGGGTTGCTATGGTTCCCCCTTTCACCTCTCTACAAGGTTTTGTCTCCTCCTTGGCTTGTGCCCCTACCGGTATCTGAGGTTTCTTCGGCTGTTGCTCTGGCTCATGTGTGGTCTCATCCTTTGAATCACTGCCTGCATGTGCCCCGATATCCTCATCCTCCTCCTCACTACCTGATTCCACCTCAATGTAATGGATTTGTCCCTTTCCCATGCATCTATGCCCTGGGACCCAAGGGTCTCTGCAAGAGAAGCAAAGCTTCTTGCTCAGTAACTCACGTCTCTTGTCATCATCCAACTTGGGTTTACCCTTCCATTCCCTTTGAGGATTTTTCTGATTCTTGTCTCTATGTGGTACAAAGGGTTTGGTAAAGGTTTTGGGTTTCAGCGTTGAGTCCCCCATCTCTCTCGTGCGCACAATGGCCTCTTGTTAGGTGTGAGGCTTGAAATCCTTAACCCAACCCCTCAATGGCTCTGTCAATACCTCGGTGAACAGCATCACCAGTCTGTTCTCTGATATATCTGATACGGCCACTGCCTTCCACTGGAACTCTGTGATGAAGGCCTCAACTGATCCGGTTTGTCTCAACTGTGTAAGGTCCCTGAAGTGGAGCTCTGGATCTCTCATGTCAAACCTCTCCATCAACCTCTCAGTGAACTCCAAATATGAAGTAATGTGGTTGTGACCCAATGTCACCAGCCCAAGGTACCTCCACTCATGGGCCTCCCCCTCCAAGTGCAAGGTGGTGAAGTTGATAGCTTCCGACTCTGTCATCGGGTTAAGCTTGAAATGTGTCAACCTTCTGTACCCATGCCTGAGCTGAGCATCGTGATGATCCTTCGAAAGTAGGAATATTCACCTTTCCCACTTTCTTGATGAAATCCATGTTGTGAGTTTGCCCATTGCCTCTCTGTTCCTCCCAGGATCTGTTTCGATATCTAATCGAACAGTAGTCCATCAAACTCATGTCTGCATGGAACAAC
The DNA here is from genome assembly GCA_010110895.2 of Picea sitchensis. Taxonomy (NCBI): domain Eukaryota; kingdom Viridiplantae; phylum Streptophyta; class Pinopsida; order Pinales; family Pinaceae; genus Picea; species Picea sitchensis. The sequence goes on along the minus strand of SNQJ01S0010684.1, from coordinate 119,142 downwards.
GGTCCTAGTGCCAAGTAGTCTCTCCTATACTCCTCGAACGGATCCTGTGCCACTACCTGTCCCTGACTCGGTTGTCCTCTCGCCTGCCCTGGTTGTCCCAATGGTTGTCCTCCCTGGAACTGTGGGTATAAAGGTCGGGGAATCCTCCCAGACAATGTGTAGGCTCGGACTAGTGAAGGGTGTGGACTAGCTCCGCTCTGAGATCCACTAGACCCACTGGACCCACCTCCCTGGTGTCCTCTTGAACCACTCACTCCTCCTGCGGCCTTGGCCCCTATAGTAATCATGCTATGGTGGATCATTTGTGTATTGATATCCATATGTTGTATGGCGTTCATCATGTCCCTATGTTCTCTAGCTAGGTCATTCAACATGGCCTGCATACTGTCAACATGTGTCTCGGGGCCTTTCCCCCTGCCCTTGGGTGTCTCACACCTGTCACCCATAGTCCTCTCTATCTCGGCCTCTTTTTTCGAACTGATATGTTCTCTGTCCTCTAACTCTGGCTCTGTATCTGTATCTGACTGAGTGTGGAAGGGAGTGTAATCCCTTCGGTTTCTATCTCTCCTATCTCTGTTATGACCTCAGCGGTACTGAATGTACTCGTCCCCATGGTGTCCTCGACCCTGTAGGTATTCTTCACCTGTTCCTGGAATCATGAGGTCATGAGAAGCACTTCTTCACAGGCTGGCAAGAAGAAGGCTCTGATACCACTGAAAGATCCTTGATCCAGCTAATCTGGATATCTACTGTTGAACTACTGTCTTATCACTCGGATCTGATACTCTGGGGGTTTCTAGATGCGTTTGAGTTAATGTTTTAACATGCTTGGTGATTTTCGCATGTGTGTTTCATTCATTTATTGTTTTAGCAGTATATATGATGCATGCGAAAGAAAGGACAACACATCTCACTAATCTGTATTATGAGGAAAAAGCAAGAAATACAATAATATGCTAGAAGCAGACAAACTAGTCATCAGTTAAATCTCATAGATCGTCACTAGAATACAAAGCAACTAACATGACATAACCGTGATTAGAAGATGAAGGCAAATCTATGCATGCACAGATAGATCAACAAAATGCAGTTCTGGAAGCTCATGGCAACTGCTGCAGATACTGGAAAACTCGCCCTAGTGGCTATACTCGTCAGAATGGACTGGAAACTGTCCCAAAATGAGCGCCCTGGCCTCTAGGCTGCTCCTAGTAAATTTCGGACTGAAAACCCGACCTCTGAAGCTCTGGATGTCACCCCCTAGGGGTTTGCGCACCTCCTAGGCTATGTGAGTGTGCCCTAGTGATCCCACCGGCGGAATCCGACGATGTATGTCTCAAAATGGTCGTCATGGTCTCCTCACTAATGGGTCGGAAAGGTTTCCTCGGATCTGATCCGGAATATCCCCTGGAACCCCAAATGCACTTCCTCAAGAGCTACGCACTATCTGGTTGTCTGCTACACTCTGAGAGATTCCACCGTCAGAGACTGATGACTAGTGGCTCAAAAGAAGTGCCCTGGCTAGCTCTCAACTGGGTCGGAAGGAATCTGCAAGATAATCATGTCTCGTGCAGCTACACAAACCCTCTCTCTAACCCTTGCGCCCTCACTGGCTGAGTTGCGCAATCACTGCAAACTGGATCTCCTGAATAGCATGGTGAAATACCTGGATGGTATCTCCGATAGGCTAGGGTGTGTCTCTCAACACCGAAACCGATCAATGGTGGTGGTTCCTCCAGAAATCCACAAAACAACAAGGGGGTTGATTTCCTCCTCCTCTGGAAACTATCTCAACATCAAATCATAACATAATGAGGAATTAAGTCGAATTCCTCCCTATATACTCTTCTCGATCTAATTCTTCATTGACATCACTTAAGCTAGGCGCTTTTCCTCCTAAGGTGAGTAATTAATTAATTAAGTCCCCCCCTCAACACCTTTTCATTCTATTTCTTCATTGACTTTATCTTAAGTGAATTTTCCTATTCTTTTTGGCTTAATTCATCGTTTAGCCACTAAATCACCCTTATTTCTCCTCGTGTTCCCTGTTTGTGCCTGACTATAGTCTACGGGAACAAACAAACTACTAAGTCACTCCCTCTTGGCCTACTCTTGGGAACGGAACATCACATCCTCTTGGTTGAAGGGATAAAGACTAGGGGTAGTCACATAGCTTAGGATTGATACAACTCTCACATCTAACCCCCCTCAGTTCAAGAGAGACCTAAAATGAATTAAAATCAACCTACTTACATTGCACAACATTCATATTTCAAGTTCTGTTATTTCCTTTCAAGCACTTTTACTTTCAAGCAATTTCTTTACTTGTGAATATTTACATTTATTGAAGCACTATTTACTCTTTGTCGCAAGTATTCTTTGTTCCTTGTGAAGTAATTGTTTCAAGTGTAAAGTTACTTTTCAGTTCATTGTATATATATTTCATAAGCTTGTTTCATACTTGTAGAGTAATCTTTTATTTGTGCATAATTCAATAAGTCAATTTTGATAATCTTTAGGCACTGGTCTAGTTATTGTTTCATAAATAAGTGTTTGCCTGTCATTGAAAGAATTGCATATTGCATTTGCTTCTTGTCACTGGGTTGTGTCTCCCTAATTAATAACTCAGTTAACTCCTAGAATCTTAACAACAAAACTTCACATAGTTTAATAGGTCTACCCCCCTTGGCTTCCCTAGGAGTGAGCCTAGACGAAAGTAGTCTAGATAGAGGTGACAGTGGGTCTAGACTTAGGTTTGTGCCTCCAAGGACACACCAAGTGGGTTGGAGACTTCTCCACAATTATAGGTGTGTATAAGGAAGGAAACACAGCCAATAGTGTTAGATCAATAGGTGCGACCAACTCTTTCTCAACATGCTCCCAAATCTCAACTTCCTTCAAAAGCATATGCAACCTAAACTTCCAAAGTATAAAATTGGAAGCACCATTCAACCTGTCACACTCTCTAAGATCAAAAGTAGTCATCCTGAAAATCTAAAGCACATCTCAAAGAAAAATCGACAACAAACAAAGTAAAACAACCCCCTCAAGGTCTCAAGCACTTCTCCTAAATGCCCTAAGGGATCACAAAACCCAATCAACTTGTACTAGCTCAAGCACCACTCCCAAGTACAGTCCAACTGAGATATCCAACTCCCTCTTCACCAAAAGAGCAATCCTAATCCAATAGCTCTGAATTATGTGAAAGTTTTGTGAAATGTCACTTTCAGAAATTTCACCTCAACCTCGAGGTTTTCCAGGTCTAATACCTTTGAACTTTCATCCTTAGGGCATATCTGAAATATTAAATTACAGCAATAATATTTCGCTTCTCTTCAACCCAATTTCACATAGCAACCCAAAAGAATAAATACCATACAAGTGTACTCCAATACCACAATGCTACCCCCCTTAGGGTGCACTCTTCTAAGCATACAATAGACTTGAATTCTCTTAATACAGCAGATTATCACAGCAGTAAATCTGTTCTTTTATCTTCAAGATATGTGTTAAATCACTTAACCAATTCAGCTATATGTTATGTCAAATCAACATGAACAATAGGTGCTAGAATCTATGATATCAAGACAATAACATAAGCTGAAAATCAAATATGCAAGTACACAATACTTGGACAGTTGAAAACTTCAAATATATGTAAGATATGATGTACAAGTACATACCATAGTTTTATCACAAAGTTGGTACAAGTCAAACTCTCCAAAACCTAGCGAGTGAAACCATAAGAAAACCCTAGCCACCAACTCCTCCTAGCTAGGAATCACTTCTAACCAAAGTTGGTTACTCCACCAAAGATCCTCAACAAGCTAGCATCACCACCAACAAGTCCTTCTTGGCACCTACACTTGCATCCCACAAGTGTACAAGATTCCTTCAAGAACCCTACCACCTAAGACAAAGAGAGCAAATACACATGAAGAAGATTACAAGATGACAAGTTCACCCTAGTCTCACATCTCTAACTCAAACATGTGAGTACAAGAGTGAACAAGTACAAGTATGACAAATGATTCTCTCCTCCCTCTATTTATATGAGACGTGAAAGAGGCCAACAATACAAGGTGGACCTAGTCCACTACAAGCAAACTAACTCTACACAAGATAGGCCCATATGTGAAGCGTTCTAAGTTCTAACTCTAGGTGACACATGTCAAACTCCAAGGCATGCAAATCCAACAAGCAAGGCTCCAAGGCTAAATGATCCTCAATCAAGGTCCAACACTCTTCCTCCAAAGGCCTCTGAAAGCTCCAATACACCTCCTAAGCCTATGTCATCCGAGTCCACCCCATCTACATGATCACTCCTCGACCCAAGCATCTTCAAGTCAAGTACAAACCTCCATGCAAGCAACCAAATGTCCCCATGCCATCTATAGCTCAACGCCCTCTTCTAGGATGTCCAACAATCCTCCAAGGTGAATCGTCTTCCAAGCAAGCAACCCACTTTCCATGCGGCCAAGATGAAGTATGTCATCATCTTGTCTAGGTCTCCAACGCTCCAAGTGTGCTACGTAAGCATCAAGACAAGGTCTAGCAATCAATTGGCAAGCCAACTCCAATTTGTATGTCCATCACAGAACAACCAAGGGAAATCCATACACCATGCACCCCATATCACATGAAGCAACCCCTAGCATGGTGCAAACACTGTTGGAGTAACCTCGAAAGCTAACAAAAGCATTACAAGCAAGAAAAAAGACATGACCTTTTTATGCTTTGAGGACAAAGCATCCTTGAAGGGGGAGGCAATGTAATGAATATAAAATATATAAATAAACATTACATAATAATTAATAATAATAATAATAACAATGTTAATAAACTAAGGGACACAACCCTTCACCTTTGAGACTAGTCAATGCATACAAGTATATTATCAAAAGGCTCATTGTAAAAATTCATTCATTATATATATATATATATATATATATATATATATATATATTTCAACTCTTTATCCTTCTTATGTTTGGTCTCATATATGAACTATTGTTCATTACAATTTCCATCTCTTTATACATCCCATCACCACTCACTACATTCATTTGTCTGGATTTCCTGGGAATATTTGGGTTTTGCTTCGCGAAAGCTACTGCTTAACATTTGGTAGCAGTAAACTGTAAAACCATGAAAATCTCCCTTATCTAGTGGCATTACGTAATGTAGGGTACAAGTAGATAAATATTTTGGTATATGAACCACAACTTCTAGCGTACCCAAACCATTATGTATGAGAAAATACTATTTTCCTACAGCCAACTTTGCATTCCATGCTTGCTCAGCACAGGCATCTTTCTCCCATCATGGCTTACAAATTTTTTTCAAGTCACTTCCAAAGTTCCAAGTTCCTAATGACAATACCAAAAGTTGTCTTCTAAACAACCATTAATAAAACTGAAGGACTTTTCTATTACAATCAACATTCACATTAAAATATAAAAAGATTATATATTCAGAAGTGTCCACCCCTACATATTTTTTAGCACTAATCAATGCATATCTTTGTAGGACCCTGTTGACCACCTATTTCAACTAGGGGGTCAACTCCATGTGCCATGAAGCTATGTACCTGATGGTGCAACAAAGTTTGAAGACTTACTAGTTCTACAAGGCATTTTTGGCCTCGGCACGTCATTTTGTAATTGGAATTTTCGCTCCCCTGCGTGGGATAATAATGTAATGGGTCTGCATGGATCATATTTTAGGTTAGTTGCCTAGGACTTTATCATTAGAGAAGTCCTTCCATCGAGTGTTTTTTTTCCTCAGGTAATTAATTTGGCCTAACCAACATTTTTAATTACCCTTGAGTTTTTCACTCCCACAATAATCCTCCAAAGTGATGAAAGGCGTTCTAATGATTGAGCCCTATGGGTGACTAGGGTCTAGGAATATTGTAAATAACCATGCTAGACATCTCCTAGAGTCTTGCGGAATTACATCTAGTCTTAAGTATTTTTATTTTTTTTTAATTACCCAGTTAATGGTAATTTTAATTATTTTTTTATGTAAAAATGTAAAAACTAGGCCCTTGGGATTTTTGATAGGGGTATTTGTACTCAAAAGAAATGGAATGAGACCCCCTACACCCTTGGACTGAGTTTCAACTCAATTGGACAAGTTTTGCTAGGTCATTATCCATGAGGAGTCCAAGTCAGTCTAGAGTCAGCAATTTAATTGTTTAATTAACAAAGTCAAAATGTCAATTTTTTGTAATAATGAAGCAAAAAGGTTAGAGAAAGAGTGGCAAATAATCCTAAACCCCTTTACTAAGTCAGAGAAACACTTTTCCTAACTTAGAAACCCCGCCTCATCTAGCCACCACTTTATACCAACCATCTCCCTAAGGAAGTTGCACCCCCCTTGACGAGAAAGTCAAGCTAAGTCAAAAATTAAATAAAGAGACTTGCTTTTTTCCTAAGTTCTCTCCCAAAAGTCTAATTTGTTGTTGGACAAAGTCAAAAAGGTGCCACCTCACCCCCTCACTCATCTACCAAAACCCTAACTTGCTCAAAACCCTAAAAATGCGCCCCCCTTGAGATGCCCATTGAATCTTGATTAATGGACACTTGGAGAGCATCCAAGAGGGGTAACTCTTGGCTCCCAAGTATAAATAAAGGCCTCCCCTCCCTCATTTGAGACATCTATTCTCAGTATTGTTACCATGCCAAAATCTCTCCTCTCCCACTCTTTGCTTTTGCTCTCTTTTGCTCTTGTTCTTCTCTCAAGCTTGTGGCTAGTATTTGCTCAAGCTTGCTATTGAATAAAGGAAATCTTGAGAGCACACTAAAAGATAGGTTTTCTGCTCTGAGTCGCGAACTAGGGTTTTGCAGTCGCCCGGTGCCGCGCGGCTCCTTCCATAGCCCCGTTGGGGCTCATGTCTCACAAGGAGGGAGGGCCTACGGGCGCCTCCTACAGCCAAGCTACGGCGAATGGGAATGTAGCAGAGGGAATAAAGCGGCCAGCCTTCGAGCCGTCGTCCGAACTGCGCTCAAAACTGATGGAGGAAGGCACATTCAAGGATCGTGAAATGGACATTGACCCAGCAAAAGAGGCCAGCCCTTCTCCTGCGTCAGCTCCTTGGTTGCCAGGTAAGTGCATTCCACAAGCACCACAAGCTCCAAAGTATGTTATTAGCTCACCACGCATAGAAGAGAAAAAACAGTACATGAGGGATTATGCCCTAGTTGGAAAAATTTTGGGGCTCTGGCCTGCCGAGCGGGATCTGATCAAGTGGAGACCAAAAGGTCATTATGAGCTGCAACTGGGCTCCAAGGGGTTTTTTACTATTATATTCCATAACCTTGAGGATCGCAACCGCATCTTTGATGGGGGGCCATATTTCTTCAACTCAGCGGGTCTCTTCCGGCGGTTCTGAAATGAGAAGTTCAGCCCGGAGAAGGAGGACTTTGCTCATGCACCTGTATGGATTCGACTATACTCTCTTCCACGGGAGTTCTAGCTAGAAGAGGTCCTGGACGGCATAGGCAACACCATCGGCATCTATGTCAAATCTTCTGAAGCAACCAAGCAGAGGCGCTATACCTCCTATGCGAGAATCTGTGTATACTTGAACATTGCTAAGCCACTCCCAGGAACCATCGTACTGGAATATCAAGATGAAGACTGGACTCAAACCATTGACTACGAACACATTCCGTTCCGATGCAGGAAATGCCATGAACACGGTCATCTTTTCAGGGAATGCCCCCTCAACGCGGTTCAGAAAGACGGGAACTCTGAAATTGGCAAAGACAAGGAGGGCAAAGACAAGGACGGCTTTGTACAGCCAGCAGGGAAAAGACGACAAGGAGGAAGAAGGCAACCAGCCCAAGTAAGTAAAGATCCCTCTACTAGCAATAAGTTTGCCATATTGCAAGATCAACCGGAAAATTACATCACCCCCTCGATCCCAAGCGCATCACCTCCGAACTTGGGACTTCAAGACCCAAGCCTAGGAACTAAAACACCCCAGCAGGGCAAGGATGTTGAACCCCTGCACCCAAACGGGGATCAGAACACACAAGAATTACAGGAGACAGAGGACGGAGATGCGGAAATGGAGCTGGAAGAGAACGACCTAGCCGGAGTGGACCTGGAGCACCTTGAGCACGCTTACAGACAGCAAAAACTCTACACCATACCCAGAGACCAACTAAGGAAGGTACACAAGGTCTTTCTCAACTCCTCAGTCGGATCTTCAGCCCGAGCCAGCAAGGCCTTAGGAATCCAGAGCACTCAATCAAAAAACCCGAGTAAAGCTCAGAAAGATGAGAAAAAAAGAGGGCGGAAATCCACTAACAAGCTCATACAGGAAATAGGCAACTACATGGTGAACTCGGGACAAATCCACTTGATCTCGGATAGCTTCCCCCCGCTCCCTACCCCCCCGTCATTATGAAGATCATCTCTTGGAATATCAGAGGCCTCAATGGACGTAGCAAGCAGAAAGTGCTACGGGATCTGATCATGACAGAAAAACCAGACATAGTAATGCTGCAGGAAACAAAATGCACGTCAGAAGACATTGATAGGATTCTTCCCTTTTGCTGGAGGCAAGGGAGCGCGGCCTCAATTGATGCCTTGGGTACCGCCGGGGGACTGGCCATGCTTTGGAACACCAATGAGGTGATACTGGAAAAAAAATTTACCACTAAATGGTCCATCACAGCGGACTACAAGTGCATAGGCTCAAACAAGCCTGGACACCTGACTAATGTATACGGTCCGGCCAGCCCAAGGGACAAGCAAGCCTTCCTCAGAAGCCTGCATTATATATCTACTCTAACACAGTATAACAAATGGACTATCGGTGGAGATTTCAACATCATTCGCGGTCTGGAGGAGAAAAAAGGGGGATCAAGACGACTGGAAAGAGATTCTGGTGATTTCAACAACCTCATTGACGACCTTCACCTCATTGATCTGGACGTCGTCAATGGCACCTACACTTGGACAAACAAAAGGACTGGGTAGACCAAATTGCATGCAAATTAGACCGCTTTCTCATCTCTGATTCCCTTATGATGGAGGGTACGACAATGGAAGCTACTATTCTGAACCTCTCCGACTCAGACCATTGGCCCATACAGTTATGGATGGACGTCCCGGCCACACCTGGTAAGAAACCTTTTAGGTTTGAACAGTTTTGGCTTGACCATCCGGACTTCCAGGCGAACATCCAGAACTGGTGGAGGGAGGCAGAGGTCCAGCGCGGATCCAAAATGTTCAGATTCCAACAGAGATTAAAGAACCTCAAACATGCTCTCAGGCTCTGGAACAAGAATACCTTTGGCAATATCTTCGACTCCCAAAAGAAGTTGATGGAACAAATGAGCGAGATCCAGCATCAAATCAGACTGCATGGGTTAACTAATGAGCTAAAAACCCAGGAAATAGAAATAAACCAACAGCTCGAGGCCAGGAAAAGACGAGGAAATCTTATGGAAGCAGAAATCGCGCGTCCAATGGCTCATGGAAGGAGAACGTAATACTAAATTCTTTCACAGAACTGTCATCCAGAGGCGGCACTCCAATAAGATTACGCATCTTATCTCGGATGAGGGAGAATCCATTCGCTCACATAAGGATATGGAGACAACCCTGATAGACTACTTTCAAAATCTCCTCACAGAACCCCTCCCGGACAGGCATGAGGCCATCAATAAAATTACAAGGAATGTGCCCTCCCTGGTCACTCAGGAACAGAACTCAGCGCTGCTTCGACCTATCACAATCGAGGAAGTGGACGAGGCGCTTCAGAACACACCCAAGTGCAAGGCTCCGGGCTCTGATGGCTTCACTAGCGATTTTTTCCATCATTGCTAGCCAATGATCAGAACAGAGGTCTGGGAAATTCTGGAAGACTCCAGGGCGACTAGTCAAGTCCTCCAAGCCCTCAATGCTACTTTCCTCACCTTAGTTCCCAAAGAAGGGAATGCACATCATCCCAAGCAGTTCAGACCTATAGCCTTGTGCAATGTCATCTACAAGCTTCTCACAAAAGTAATAGCCCGAAGACTCAAGCCTATCGTGCCGTCAATCATATCCCCGGAACAATCAGGATATGTGGAGGGCAGACAGATCTTGGACAGCGTCATCTTGGCTCATGAAGTAATTCACTCTCTGCAAAAGACCAAAACTCCAGGTATGCTCCTTAAATTAGACCTCTCTAAAGCCTTTGATAAGATAAGCTGGGACTTTATGCGAGAAATGCTCTTAGCTTTTGGCTTTGATCAGAGCTGGGTGAGCTGGATTATGAATCTTACCTCCACGGCCTTCTTTTCACTGCTCATCAACGGTGTCCCCTCCCGACCCTTCTCCCCCTCAAGAGGAATTAGACAGGGGGATCCTCTTTCCCCCTTCCTCTTCATCATTCTGGCCGAAGGTCTCAGCCGCTCGATACATGCCGCAGTTGAAAATAACCTTTTGACAGGTCTACCCCTGCACGGTATCTCTCCCCCTATTTCGCACAGCCAGATCGTGGACGATACTCTCCTGATGGGCAGCCCGACGATCCGAGAGGCCAACTCTATCCTGGAGATTCTTCGTTCCTTCTCAGAAGCCTCGGGCCTGGACTGCAATAAGGAAAAATCCCAAATCTTCTTCTTCAACACGCCCCCTCCTGTCCAGCGTCATATCTCTGAGGTCTTAGGTTTTACCCGAAGCTCCCTTCCGTCCAAATATCTGGGAATCCCCCTAATTGATAATGCCCTTCGGAACTCCTCCTGGGAGCAACTACTCGCATCCTTTACCAAAAGGCTTTCTTCCTGGACCTATAGAGTCTTAAACCTCCCTAGTCGTCTTACTCTTCTCCGGGCTGTTCTCCAGGCCCTCCCGATTTATTTTTTCTCTGCGTTGGCTGCTCCCAGATTCGTCCTTTCAACCATCAAAAATATACAAAGAAACTTCATTTGGCACGGTGTCAACACAGGGAAGAAGATGGCGCTGGTCAGCTGGGATAAACTCTGTTACCCAAAGGAGCAAGGCGGCCTGGGTCTAAGGGACCCCTTTATCATGAATAAGGTCCTCAGTGCTAAAATTTAGTGGCGCTGGTTAAAACATCCCAAGGACCTCTGGGCCAGACTTTGGAGAAAGAAATATACCCCAAATGTAGTCGAGAGGAACCTAATTAGGTGGAATGGGGACAACCCGGGCTCCCTAATTTGGACTGCGGCCAAGCAGAACAGACAGCTGGTGACTCGGCATGCCTTCTGGGAGATTAGGAATGGGGAGACAGCGCTTTTCTGGCGAGACTCTTGGCAGCAATGGTCAGTCCTAGACACTGAGGATTGGGCCCGAAGCATCTGCCCCCAGGCTATTCGAGCGGGTCTGACAACAGTCGCTGACTACTGGCATGACACTACCCAGGAGGACACATGGCATTGCTGGCACTTGGACAGGAAACGCCTCAATCTGGGGGCACACGTGGACTTGGAACCCTGGCAAAAGGTGATGGCCAAAAGGAAAATACCCAGAATTGAGGGGGACGATATCCTCAGGTGGGGATACCGACCGCAGGGCACCTTCAGTACGCAGGAGGCCTACCTGGTTAAGACTATAACAGACCCCATCCCGAATACGATAGCCTGGCACAAATTATGGAATCTTAAACACTGGCCAAAGGTCACCCTCTTCCTCTGGCTCGTTCTCCACTCAAGCATTCTGACTTGGGATAATCTAACGAAACGCGGTTTTGTGGGGCCTTCAATATGCATTCTATGTGGAGAGGCAGAGGAAACTATGAACCATCTCCTCAATACTTGTCCCTACACAGCCCAGGTCTGGGATCAAGCGGCGCTCATCATGCGCACATCAGACCGCAATAGGGACAGCATCCAGGAGACCATAACGAACTGGAGGGACGGGGCTTTCCAATCCCCCCTTTTAAATCGCATTTGGCAACTCATTCCAAGCTTTATCCTTTGGCAGACCTGGAAGGAAAGGAACAGAAGAATTTTCAAAGGCCACTCCCTCCCGTGGCAACAGTGCTGGCATTCTTGTCGTAGTAACATCTTGGAAACGATCAACATCCAGCGATGGTCTGAGGCAGATCTGAATGGCTTGCCCTCTGAACTCCCCATCTTTCAACAATGGGTGTCGCTTCCCTCTCTTCTGGCCCCCATAACCTGCTCACCTACGCTCTGAAGTCCCTCCTTCTGGTCTCCTCCCCCGGCGGACTACATCAAACTTAACTTTGACGGAGCCTCCAAGGGCAAACCTGGTCCTGCAGGCTATGGGGTCGTCTTCCGCGACCATTTTGGGCACATCCTAATCATAAGTGCAGGCTCCCTCGGGCACTCAACGAACAATACAGCAGAACTCTGGGGACTTCTTAAAGGACTGCGCCTAGCCCGCAAAAACGGCTTCACTAAGCTAATCGTCGAGGGGGACTCACAAATCATCATCAACCTCTTGCGCAGAATGCTAAACGAAGTGCATCCGGACAGACTGACACCCAGCTGGAGGCTCTCCCATGGGCTGCAGATTCTCTCAGATTTATTGCAACCGAATCAAGCTATTATCCCGTCCCATATCAGAAGGAAGGCGAATCAAGTCGCGGATGATCTAGCTAATTTGGGCACCACTTGGAGAGGACCAGAACTTCTATGCAACTCAAACAGGGACCCTGATCACCCGGTCCTCCAACGATGCATTCGCAAGGCTGATTCGGTAGACCATCCCCCGGATGGGGTGATATTGGATTACACATGGCAAGCGAAGGGGGTCGGCACTAGCACACTAGGCACGAGGCCACGTGACGGGCCCGTGCCGACAGCCGTCACCCCCCTCCAGCATTAAATCGCACCCCCAGCGACGTAAATGTTCATTTACACGCCTTCCCTCTACTTCGACTGCCATAGCATGGCTCTGTTGCAGATGCACCATTCCCGTCTCTGGTCGAGGGGCGAAGAGCGTCTCCCTTTGCGTTCTTGGACTGACACGATTCGCTTCCTTTGGCTCCTGGCTAGCCTCCTCCGTCTCCGCACACTCCACTTCAGGTTGTCGCTCCTTGCTTCCTCGAACAGTCCAATGCCCCGTCCGAGAGGGAGGCCGAGGAGGGGCTCCCCTTGGAGGCCTCGCAGGCCTCACTCTCGCCTCCTGGTTCGCCCTCCACCTGCTCTTCACCTCCGACACAGCCCGAACCTCCCCCTCCACCCTCCCCGATGGTCTCGCAGCCACACTCTTTGGCAATTGTCCCTTGGACGACGAATGCTCCCCCGCGTCTCTGTACCGCCCCCACCATGCCTATACCTGTCCTGACGCCAGTCGCTGATCTCCCTCGAAGCTCTACAGGAGCACCCCCTCCTCCCCGCAGGCCAGGGAATTCTGCTCACCAGCCCTCCGACTCTGGCAATGGCATGCAGCTCCGAGATAGCTTAGACATTATCTATGGCCTGGTGTTTGAACTTCACCGGGGGGTGGAGGACCTCCACTTTCGGTTGCAATCCACAGATGATAAGGTTACGACCCTCCTTCAACTCCTTGCCTCCATGAGCGAGGCCTTCCCCTCTCACCCGGATGGAGCGACCCAAGAGGAGTTGCCTCGTACAACAACCGGAGAAGGCGACGCCAAGGAACATAGAGCAGAGAAGCATGGGCTGGAGCACACCAATTGCAGGATAGCGAAGGCAGACTCGGCAACTCAACAGAGGCAGGAGGAGATGACAGAAGCCGAGGGCGCGGCGGACAAGTTGAAAGACGAGGTGATATGGGATACGGGGCCGATTTACATAGAGGAGGAACCTTGGCCGGGGGACCTCTCTGCCACGGGCCCGAGATACTTGCCAGGTGTTTAAGTTTGTTTTTATGTGCAACTTTGTTAGTCTCAGTTAGTTTTAATGGAAGAACAGTTCTTCCAAACCTTTTTCTTTGTCTTAGTTTTAGAACTGCTTTGCGTAACCTCTATGCTGGCTGGACTGGTTTCCCCTCTGTTGGGGCAGTCCAGTGACTCCAGTATGACTATGGATGTAATCTGGCACACCAACCTGGTTTTGGCAGGACCTTAATATACAATACTTCTTACTTAAAAAAAAAAAAAGGAAATCTTTGGAGGACATATGGTGTTGGGAGTCTTCTTGGTGTCATTGCTTTATTGAGGTGATCTTGTTCCTTTGTATTCTTCTTTTTACATGCTTAGCTTTGAGATCTATAGTAGGAATATCAAGCAAAGTATTTTGCTTGTGTAGGTTTATGATAGTATTGTCATAGATCTAGTGAGCATCTATTTCTAAGTTGCACGAAACGGGGAAACGATTCTAAGT
>SNQJ01S0010684.1:87018-104504 GCA_010110895.2 Picea sitchensis | reverse complement strand
TTCCTCCCTCACCTTTGTTTGCTGAGAAGATGGAAACAACCTCTGGAAGGCTTTTTTCACTCCTGTGGCCACCTCCTTGTCCTTATGTGGGGCCTTCCTCTTCCCATTGCTTAGAGCAATGAACTCCTCATCATAAAATTTGGAATTTAGAGCATGTGCCAAAGTGTGCAATGGAGTGTTAAATCCATTCCACCTAGTAACAATGATCGACCTCACATGCTCAACAAAGTCAACCTCGACAAAAAACAGAGTGGGAGCCTCCTGTGTAACAATTTCCACGGTTTTCTCAACCATGGTATCCATGCCATCATAAATCTCTCCCAGGAAAGGTTTGTCTGTGTCTGCATCTCGGAAAAGCTCAAATGCTGGTGAAGTAAACTTGAGCAAGAATTCTACCTTGCTCCACCAATCCTCATCAATCAACACCCTTTGCACCATACTTCCTCTCTCTGAATCTGACTGTCTCCACTCAGCCCAAGTCACACCCACCACCATACTCATCAATGCACTTTTGACCTCAACAAGGCGATGCAACATGATGAAGTTTGAGGCATATCTTGTCTCAGCAACTTTGAGCAACTCCAATTTGGAGTATTCTCGATACATTGCTTGAGACTGGTGGTGGTTGGTGATGAATTTAATGATCTCCCTACCTTGCCATGTAACCTCCTTAAACCATTCAGTTTTTGCCTCAATCTCTTCTAAAATGAGATTTAAATTGTGGACAATGCAGCTTTGCAAACAGGTGCATTATCTATGATAACTTGCACCACATTTGCTAGCCCTACTTGTTCAATAGCAGAAATTAAAATATCAGCAATGAATTTGTTATCTTTTACCTCGCCAGAACAATCTTCCGCTCTCAAGAACATCGCTCTTGTTGGTGATGATGCAATAACATTGATCAAGGGCCTTTGTTTTGTATCAGTCCATCCATCAGAGATAATGGAAACCCCTGTGTTAGTCCATGAGCTGCGAACTGGTTTGAGAATATCATGAATCAATGACCTCTCTTTCTGCAGCAACACTGTTTTGAGTTTTTCATAGTTTGGCCCCTTGAAACCTTGAAGAGCCTCGTAATTACCTTCACCATATCCTTCCAATAGAGGGACCGAACCACATTAAATGGGATGCCACATGCAAATATTATGGCCCTTGCCACTCTTGACTCTATTTCTTCTCTCTTTCGGTTGTTGAACATCTTCATCAATCTGATGTCTGAAGCTGCACCTTGTCCTCCAAGGCCTTTGGATATCTCGTTTTCTACCTCTAGCACCCTCCTCTTCCTTGCTTCGTGAACAATCCTTGGCTCATTGCTCACACCCAAGGAAGGAGGATGCTTGCTATTTCCATACATAGCAATCTTTGCTCTATTATCCTTAATTTTTTTAGCATCATCATGCTCTTTATGGAATCTATCGCTCACCTGCAGATCAAGAGTATGTGGACAACCTTCAATACCCTTCCCTTCATGCAAAATGTGAGCCTTGACTCTTTTGTAAGAGCCCTTGAAGGTCTTATCCTTCTTGCATAAATTGCACTTCCATTCCCATGAACCTACACCGGCACCCATAGCCTTGACTTTGGTAACATGTCCCCAAAGAGGATAGTATTCCTGTTGCATGCTTACTTCAACAGCTCTAGGAGTAGATGAAACAGCACTTTGAGAAGCCATGAATGCTGCAAGAAAAGAAGAAAATATGTTCACCAAACAAAACAGAAAATTGTATATTGCAAACCAAGAGAAAACAAAAATCTGCTAACTTGCTAAGCAAACATAAAATAAATCTACTCACCAAATAGAAAATAAATCTGCTCACTAAAACCACACACAATCTCCTTCTAGCTGTTGTAGGAAGCTCATCTTGCTAATGAAAGTGTGAGGAATGAGTGAAGCAAGTGGTTTCTTATAGCAAAGGAAGGAGATTTAGGGTTTTGGTTTGCATCTAGAAGTTTCTTTTTTTAATTAAAACAAAAAGACAAAAAATCATATTTATTCTCTTTGGAGAAGGTAAAAAAAGTCTTAACTAAAACTAATTGGCAGTTTGGGGGCCCCACGACCCCCTTTTTTTGCCTAATTTGTCTTTAAAATCCATCAACACTCGGTCGTACCGTACCTGTTTCAACGTTTCGTACCGTACCGGGGCAGGAAACAGGGGGGGTAGGGGCGTTTCCTGCAACTTAGATCTATTTAGTTATTTCAAAGTATTTTGATTTAATATCTAGATCTACTCACTTCCTATTGTTTCTTGTAGCTTAGCATTGAAGATTTGCAAGGTTGCCTAGGGTTTTATGTGAAGATTTCAGATCTGAAAATCTTCCATTTTACCCACATTTACCCTCTAATATTTTTTGTTTCTTATTGTTGTTTATTTCCATAATATTTTGTGTCACTTTTGCAAGTTGGTGACATAAAGGAGGATTTACAACCCATTTTGGGCACCTACAAGTCAAAGAATAACCTCCTAAGTTGGAGTAACATATTCCCAACACTTCTTCTACATTCTCCATTGTAAGCAAGCCCCAAGAGAGTCTCTAGGGATTGCATCTCTCTAAAGTTTTAAATTTCTACAATTTTTATTTCTTAGTTTGCCTACACCTTGCATAGTGGATTGGCCTAGCCACCCATGCAAAATCGTAAGGCTAGTTTCTAAGTTTTATTTTCAGCATTGCAATTTATTTTCTAGTTTGCCCCACTTGTCCTTAAGACAAGGTTGTGTGGCTAGGATTAGTTTATTTCCAAGTCTTTTTCTTTCCAAGATTTATTTTTTAGTATTTACCCACATGGGCACAAAACTGGTAGGCTTTGTCCTCCACCTTGTGCAATTGTTGTAGTTGCAAGTAGCTTAGATTTGCTTTCAAGTTATTTAATCATTCTTTATCGTTTTCCTACAGCAAGCAAAGTGTTTGGCCTAGCCAACCATGCTAAATCGTAAGGCTAGGTAAATAGTTGTTGCTTTATTGCTTCTACTTTCAAGTTTCATGTGATATCTTTAGATTTTAGAAGCATTTCATTTATTTTCTTAAGCCCATGGAGACATAGTGTATTTACTTGTGTATTCCTTTCAAGCATTTACTTTCCTTTCAAGTTCTTGCAATTTACTTTCAAGCACTTGCAAGTTATTTCATTCAAGTATTTAACTTAATAAATTTTTAAGGTTCAATTTATCCTAGATCCATAGGGGTTTCAATCAAACTAGTCTAATTAGAGCACCTACTATTGTCCAAACTTTGCTATCAAAAAGGGATCTTGTGGAGGCAGCAGAGGGTGCTAGATCATGGATGGTCTCACGGCACTAGGTTTCCCCCTTGTTGAGCACCCTTGTTTCCCGGATTGACCTGTGGAGCTAGGGTAAGGCCTTGTTTGCCTTACTTATTGAACACCTAGCAGTCCTTTTGGCACAAGCGGGGAGAGTTTTAGGGAAGTCACATAGTTTAGGATTCATTTTCACTTAATCAACCTAAATAATCCTAAAACTTATTCACAAGCAACCTTGGTTTAATTTCACATTTCACTTTGTGGTTCAAGCTTTTTATTTCTGCAAGTTACTTTCATTTCATGTTATCTTAAGGCAATTTATTGAGCATTGTGGATGGTTAAACTAGTAAGCTAGAAGTTGCGCATCTTTTGCCCGAGGAGGCTTATTTTCATGCTTTATCTCTTTCCTCTTTGAGTTGAGCACTTTTAGCCCGTGGAGGCTCTTTTGTTGGTCTTACATCTATCTTGAAGTTGTATCTTGGAGCCATTGATCAACCCCTTGAAGTTGCGCACCTCTTGGGGCACTTCACTGTTTGGGTTTGTTGAGTTGTTGTGTCTCTTGTGGATGTAATCTTGAGCTATCTCCTTTCATTCCTGCAAGATCAAATCAATTAGAGTTAGTTCATTGTATCTACTCAATCTTAGACTTAGTAAGTGCTTGCTTGTTTCCTCCATTTGTCAATAGTTGTATATTGTTGTATCTTTTAGTTATTCTTTGCATTCTAACTTTTGTCGATAGTTTTTTATTTCATTATATCTAATTCAATTGTAGAAGTTTGATAAAGTAATTCTTTTGTATCTAGTTGTAGAGTTTTGTAAAGTTTTGCTTTCTTTTCTTGTTGTAACTTTAGTTGACCCCTTTTCCCAACCTTAGACACTAGTCTTAGTTGTCTTAGGGAAACGCTTGACTTTGCATTGAAAGATTTGCACTTGCATTGTTTGCCTCTCATATAGGCTAGATTCTCCCCAACCTTTAACTAATTAAAATTAACTCCTATAATTAATCTTTTAAGTCACATAGTAACTAGGGTCTACCCCCCTTTGCTTCCCTAGGAGTAAGCCTAGACGGAAGAAGTTCAAGTTGAGGTGACAGTGGGCTTGAACTTAGGCATTGTGCCTCCAAGGACACACTAAGTGGATGGGACTTAGTCCACGTTAGCAAGTGTGTATAACGATGGCAACAGACCCAAATCAGAGACAGCCATAGATATCCATGTTTCGGTTTTGTATTGCTACCAAAAATCTCTAACAAAGCACCCTTGGTCTTGATTCATTCCATTATTTCATCATACACATTTTGGCATACATCTCCTCTCGGAATAGATCACACAGCATTGCTATTGTTATTGATGACAGTTGTATCAAGGGGTTCCACGTGTCACACAAAACCCAATTCAAGTTTCTAGATCATCACCACCTTCTCATAACTTTCTTTCACCATTTTTAGTATGTACATCAGCCTTGCTACTAACAATATGTTAGCAGTTCAATATGGTGATCCTTATCCAAGTTATAATCCCCCTGATTCCATTTTTATTTCTGTATGATCCACTAACACCTCGAATTCTTCTGATTCTGCAGTCTGAGAAACTATGTATTTGTAGTGTAACAAGATATTCTTAGTTGGCACCATAGGAAATAGAAGTAAAACGCAGACAGAGAAAAGGCAATATTTCAATACCTTTCTTCAAATGGAAACACGTGTGGAGTAGTCGTGACCAAAGAACCCATCGTTGAAGCCACTGGTGAATCTCCTAACTTCAAGCAAGTTGACACAGCTTCATGTGCTCTAGCTGCTGCAGCAATTGGAGGGCGATATTTGACAGCAGGAGCAAGCCATAGAGATGGGGGACAGAAACTACGTCTACAATCTCTTTCATATAAAAAGTACAAACACCTAACAGCTGCATCCATCAAAGGATTGTTATGATGCCCAGAATTATTCAAAAAGCCATTGTAGACCATTGTATTAAGCATTGCCGCAATTGTTCTTTGTTGTTCCAGTGTAAAAGGAGCCTGTTTGAAGAGTAAAAGCTCAACATAAAAGGATGTGGATGAACAAGCGACAAAATAAAGACCATAGCCATAGTAACTAGCAAAAATCAATCAAAAAAAGGAAGCAAACCTGTTTTTCATAGAACTCTTCATCATCAAGAACCATAAGCAAATGGGCATATGTTGCACAAAATAGAAGTAACATTGTTGAAGCATCTTTTGGAATGCCTTGAGGACCCTTCTTCATAGGCTGCAAGTCCCATACTGTACATGTATCATCTTTATCAGTATATTGCTGAAGAGAATCATCATTACACATATCAGTACTGCTATCTCCATTTGAAGACTTCCCTTTAGTTCTTAGAAAGGCAGAGGCCCATTTATTGCTTACATTTCTGATCAAACTTTCCTCCTTTCTTCCAACTGTACCATGAATTTGGTTCTCACCAATACTTAGACTGGTCTGTGATTGCTTCTGAACTCTTGTAAATCCCTCTTTCTTGAAAATAAGAAATCTCTCTAACCACTCCCACAACTGTGTCAAAAATCCATGAGTGAAAGCTAATAAATTAAGAATAGGCAAAGGTCCACCAAAGGAATTCAAGGAAGAAAAGGTAGCAAGCAGGTACGAATACAATTGGGCAACATCTTGCAGTTCCAATTTCGTCTTTAAGCCCCCATGACTCAGATGTGCTTCATGCACAGATGAACCCTCCTTTTTCACTGTAGCTAGAAGCTGGTGCAGATGCCACTGCTGATGGACAGGCCTCAAATACTCAATGAGTGACGAAGTTAATTCACTAAAGGCATCCCCGCTTTCTGTACTAGCCAAAAAATGGTGCTTGGGAGCACTAGAACTACAGTCATCATATGCTTCCTCCTCCTCGTCTACTTTTCTCTTTGATCGCCGTTTGTTCTCAATCCACGGCATCAAATTGTCTAAAATACAGGAAAGAGCAAACACATATTCTCTACAATGTAAGCCCTCCACAAGCTGTCCCGAATGTTCAGAGCTCTCGATAGAACCTAATGCCAAATTAACAACGTTTGCTAGAGCCCAAGCAGTACTTGGAATCTCCATCAGCTTCAGTTGATCCAAATTTGTCATTTCCAAGAAGATAACTTCCTTTGAAATCTGCCATTACCTGCCACAGCCTAGTTAGTCCCTTCAGATGAGATACAAAAAAGGACAAAACACAGAAGGCAACATCATAATGAGATGTACATACTACACACTACAGAGTAAATACCATAACAAGCAACAAGTTCATTCAACTGTGATGATAAGCAAAATGCTGGCTGGTAATCTCACTAGTGATGATTTCGATGCAACCATTGATAACTCCAAAGGTAATGTCATTAAAGTATCCAAACCATTATTCAATCACAGGAATACATAGCAAAGAAAGCAACCATTGAGAACTCCAATGATAATAGCATTAAGGATCCAAACCAATATTCATTCACAGGGATCCAAAGCAGACAAATTGCAAAGATCAATGCTTCCATCGAACAGTAATTCATCCAATGGCGAACAACATATATTTCTTCTATGGCAAGAGGCTTCAGCTGTTTCCCTTTCCTTTTCAGGTTGGTAATCCCTATGAATAGGATATGATTTACGTGCATGTATGACAAATATGAATTTGCGAACACAGGATAAGAGGAGAATAATGGTTCTTCCCATCTTCAAAAGTTACGTACCACCATTGTTCTCAAACATGGAGAGAAAGTCGATGAATGTTGAAGAGCAGGTAATAGTGCAGCAGGAAGCCTCTGTGTGAGATGAGGAATCGTAAGTATATATACACAAAACTGCTCTGCTGCACTTTTAACTCCAGCATCATAACTTTCGAGACAATTTGTTTGATTTGACATACAAAAGACACCTTCACATAAATCCAATTGCATAGTACGGAAAGGACGAAGGACCATGGTAATAGCACTTGCAGTAACGATAAAGCTCTCATCTGTCTGTATAGCAGCCTTGCTTTTCCTATTCATTGCACTATTACATTTCATGATGTATTGACGAACTGAAGAATAAAGGCCAGCATTTCTATTTGCTATCCAGTTTATTAGATTCCACACCACAAGCCTCCCATCTCCCATGCATTCTTTCAAAAAGTTCTTCCAAGTGTTTATGTCAGTTAGGGAAACCATTAAACGCATCGCTAATGCAAGAACCAGAGCTGCTGCACCTCCCACGTTAGAAGATACAGGCCTATCTTTGGTCAGAGTAGAGGAGCAAATTGAAAACAATTTATGAGCTTGGTAAACCCATCTGGCATGCTCTTCAGCAGAGCCAAATGCTAGTGAGCAAAAGTTTTTCTTCGGATCTGCAATATATCAAGATTCCACAAAGACATTATCAGTGCTATAAGATTACAAATTAGTACTTTCTTCAACACAAAGTTAACAAAGAAAGTTCTGCTCTTTCAAGAATTTGACAATTAGTAAATTTAGATATCCAGATTCCAAAGACAGAAGGGACGCCAAAAGGTTAAATCATTTCAAAGACTTTAATATAAACAAGCATTGCATCAAGAAGATGTCAATTAATTCAAAGGAGGCTCGTCCTAAAGTTCTTCAAGATAAGATAAGATATTTTATTAATGTCCACAAATGACCAAGTAATAGGTCAATGGGACTACAGATTACAATCAGTGGCCATTAAATCGATGGGAGTGTGTACAACATTCCTGGAGCTAAAATGTTATCAAAATACAATAGATATAAATGACAATAAAAGAAAGAGAAGAACAACATCTGAGAAAACCCTATGAGGCACAAGGCCCTAGCTCCACATATGCATCATAAATAGAAATAAAAGTAAAGAAAGGGGAGGGTGAAGAGACCTCCATGTCTTCATCAATCACTATGAAGGGACCAATGCAAACTTTGATGATGTCCTACGAAGAGTGTCCAGGGATAAAGGGGCCTCGTTGTACAATCTTGGGAGGATCGTGAAATGAGAAGGCCCAGAAGATCTATCTCTCCTAACATCTGAGGCTGAAGGGAAGAAACTCATGATGGAGGTCTAGTTGCTCAAGCTAACCTGAAAGGGATATCAGGCATTTCTGAACTTTCTTTTGCTAATTTGCTGGTAAGACCTGATCTAAAACCTAAGTGAAATGCCTTAATAATCCACAGCCATAGGTTGACATAATGAAAATCTAAAACCCTAATTAACCTAGTGGCCCTCCCCCTCTCTTTGATCCTCTCTTTCCTCACACTAGGATTTCTTGGTTTTGCCCAAAAACCAAGTGGCAACTCCACCCCCTCTTTTCTCTCCTTGTTAGTGGTGGGTGTGGTAGGGTGGTCTTCCATCCCCACTCTCACACTGTGTGTGGTATCACAAAACCACTCGTTCACTACAATGGTGAGGCCGAGTAGTATGCATAGGTGACTTTTCATACGTGGCACAAAAAGGGAACTCATGTAGGATGACTTGGCAAATTGTCAATCTTACAAAGACCTTGAAGTATGGAAAAACCCATTATGAAGAAAGATATGAAAATATAATAAAATATGATGACATGGGATATGGAGCCCTATTTCAAGGGACTTGATGGTTACTTTTTTGAATGACCAAACACGTAAGAAGGATGATCATCTTTGACTTTGTCAAAATGATCAAGATGGAGGGTTACTAATCAAATTTGGAGCTATAATGCAAATCTATAAATAAGAAGAATAAATTCTTCCAAAAGGGATCACATTCTTGGAGATAAAATCCACAGGCTAAAGGTACTATCTCTGATGGGATTGGAGGGTTATGTGATTGTAGCAGTGCTTTCCATCTTTCTTTCTTTTTCTGTAGATGAGGTTGTTGTATTGGTGTTGCAATCAGCGGTTGTAAATGCCCCATCTTGTCTCTATAAAGATTCATTCACTTATTCAGAGTGTGTTCATTCCGCGTCACTATTATGATCCAGTTACTTCATTTAGCAAGATTCATTTTTAATGAGATTGCCCTATTAAATTTTTTCATCACTCATTTTTAGGCCCCTGTTTTTTTCATAGAACTCCATAACCCTGAGGATAGGCACCAATCCATCAAGAGTCCTTTCCTAAGTATAGCAAGGCGAGCTTCTTAACCTTTTGAGTTGGTTCATAGTGATATTCTTCAATATAAATAGATGAAAGAATAGACCAATATCAACCTAGTTGGTGATGGAGTTAGGGTAAGACTCAAGAAGGTTCAATTTAAAGTGAACGGAGGTGTAACTAGGCTGTTAACAACAAGCACTAATTAACCGAATAGCCTTCATCAATATGCAGAAATAAAGAAAGGGCCTTTCCAAAGGTGCGCCTTATCAAACCATTACAAATCAACAATAAAGATGTGTGATCATGAACAAATAAAGATAGTAGCACTCTCAAAGAGTAGAAATGACAGCAGCACAACAATATCTTGATCAATAACCAACAACAAGTGATAAGGAGGGTTTAACCTCAACCTTAACTCTTCTTTATGGAGCCAAACAGCCCTTCTACAAAAGGTCTTTACAGCAGATTTATAAAGTTAACTTCAGCAACAGAATTTAGCCATGAAAGATGAAAAGTAGATGTTGAACCTCACATAGAATAAACCCTGAACTTGCCTTGCTCCAGCTAGATATTCAACTAAGCCCTTGAACTTCTTCACACTTCTTTCACCTTATTTGCACCTTCTTCTTCTAGTATTTATAACCTTCATCCTCATCTTCAACCCCAATTAGGGTGCCTCCTTGACGAGCCCTTTTTCTTGCTTGATGGTGATTTAGATGACACTTTTCAAGCTCCTACATGAGGGCACACCTGACAAGAAGACTATTTCATCCCTAGCGCACCTCTTTCTCATGACTGTTCCTCATTAATGATCAATTTACACTTTGACTGGTGACTTATACTCGCTTTTTACTCATAAGACTAGGGCCAACCTCCAAGCAACTCAAATTTATCTTTATAAAAGGATTTTTTCTTTATGTTGGGGCCACTTAAGACTAGGGCTGACCTCATCCATATCCACATAATGCTTCAAATATGATATTTTGCTCCTTAAGCTCAAGCACTCCATAAAATCCCGTTAATTCCTCCTAACCTTGTCAATCGTGCCAATGAAGTGGAGATTGACTATGGCAGAGGTCATTTATGCTCATCCATGCTAGGGTGTTCTCTTTTTAGCAGTTTTTCGGCACATGATTTTCGCCGATGGTTTTCTAATTCCAGTTAAGGAATTAGGGTTGTTGACTAATCCGGGTCAACGGATTAGGGGTTTTGGATGTCACGGGATCCTATATATATTGTATTGTAAACAATGATGATAGATAATGAATAAATATTAGAGGTGCGGCTCTAAACATGTTGTTGGTTTTCCCGGTTTGAGTTTCCAAGGTAAAATCTCTGCGTAATGTGTGTGTGCTATTGTATCTTTTTTGGTTTTTTTTTGAAGAATCTATTTGCAATAATTAATTGTACAAGGTTAAAATCCACATCATGTTGTTCAAGGTATGACTCCCCAAGAAAAATGGTATGGAAACAAACTGTCCAGTTTGCATTTCAGAATTTTTGGATCAAGTCCAAGGGCCCATAGTCCTAGTGAAAGGAAAAACAAATCAAAACCTAGAAATCCTTGCTACATTTTGCTCAGCTACAATGAATTTTCCAAGGCATATCATCTATATGACCCTCTACTCACAAGGTGATTGAACGTAGCAATGCTATCTTTGATGAAGTTCCTACTCATGGTCCACCAGGATCTTGCCACTACTTCTTACACATGATTCCCTATGAATGTTTCCTTAAGCACTCTTCCTATGGTCACTGTGCAGAGAGATGATGATTATAAGGACTTTATTTGTGACTCCTCCAGACCCAATCTTGCAGAAGTCTCTTCACCTATATTGAACACTCCTTCCAACACTCCTCGTCTAGTAGATGAGCAGTTCAATGATGATGAAGAAAACATCTTGATTGATCCATTTGATCCAGCTCCTCTTCCTCTAAGTAGGTCAAGACCTATTCCCAAGTGGACCATATCCACACTCATAGACGTTGTCGATTTTCTTGCACCAGAAGACACATCAAAGTATTCTCAGAATCCTCCTCCACCATGATCCCTTCTCACCAAGGTCAATGATATGCCCATTGGACTGGAGTTTCGTCCACCACTGACACTCGATTGCATAGCCAATGCTACCAAAGATCCCACTGGAGATTGGAGGAGAGATATGGCACTCAAGGGGGATAGTCTTTAATATCTTCTTTATGTATCCCTTATTCAACATTAAGGGGGGGATGTGTGTAATGTATTCTCACCATGGCCCCTTATTCAAATTAAGGGGGGCTTGTTGAGAATAGGGGTGTAATCTTCACTTTTTGCCACAAACGACCTTATATTGTATCACTATTATATTTTTAGGTTTGGCTAACGCTGACCTTGTACACACAGGATCAAAACCCTATTGGGGAAAGCACCCACCCTTGAGTTGTGTATAAATACTCAACTCTCATTTGTATTTCATCGCACAAGTGATTCTATCATTCTTAATAAAGTGATTTGCCTAATGGCACCATAAAGTATTGTGCTCTCTCTTGTGCTTGGGTTTCTTTCTCTCTCTAGTGCACTTGTTCTTAGGTTGTTTTCTCTCTCTAGTGCACTTGTTCTTAGGTTGTTTTCTCTCTCTAGGGTTGCACTCAACTTGTGTGATATGTCCTCAAGTGTTGCACTACCCTACTGCTAGTTATTTTTTTATCTTTAGCAGAATTAGGATTTTGTTGGTTCTATTTGATTCTCTCATGGACAAGGCACCTATGATCTTTAAAATAGTTGATTTATAAGCGTTTTAAGGAAAAAATACTAGAATATCATTGCTAATTTTTGAACTAAGTGATTTGTAAGGGCTATACTTTATATCAGTGACAAAATGTTGATTTAGAGTGTTTTCCTTGCATTTTTGGTCAATTTAGTTTTCTGTTCTGCAACTTTTGTGGGGGAGATTATAACCAATTTATGCATTTTCTGAGTTGTTTTGTCATGTATGAATGATCATAAATATGAACTCAAATATTGCTAATTTGAAGAAGAAAATGCAGATATTTTATTATTTTAGTGCAGATCAGCAAACTTTATTACAGATTTGGGGTGCTATTTTCCCCTAAGAGTTTATAACTGAAGCCTCAAATCATCTACTAGGGAGAAGCCCCTCGAGTTGGCATGCACCAACTCAAAAGTGAAAGGAAGTTAAACTAAGGACGTGGACCTACTTCCTCTAGTTATCTGACACCTTTAAGTTCTTCGGTTCAAAGCTATTTCAGAGTGATGACAATTTCAATCGACATTTGGACCTAGTATTTTAAAGGAGCAAGTTTGGGAGACAACTATCATCCTCAAATCCGAAAATGGCAACATCTACTCCAAGGACGTGTCTGATAATCTTCCCTAGAGAATGGCCTAAAATAATGGGTCCCTGGGGAGGGATCCATCAAGGCCTCTGAATGTTCTCACAAGTGGCAAGAGTAAAAATTGGGGCTGGCGTTGAACTTGTGACAGAACCTCTCCTAGCATCCAAGGTTGAAGAACACCTGGTGATAGAGAAGAAGTTGGTGATTATACCATGACTCAAAGTGTCACACTAATGTTCTTTTAGGAAACTCTACACCTCCTCCTAGTCCCAAACCTAGCCTATCTCAAAGGTTAAGTGGAGCGCTTCAAGGAACAATCCCTAACGAACCTGTGACCATCAATCTTGGTAGTATTTGTTGGGAGTTTAGCCCTCTTTAGTGGTAATGACAGGTTGGAAGGAGGCGGTGATCTAAGTAATTGTCAGGGGGGGCTGCCAAAGCATGTAACACCTAAAGGAAACCACTCACTAATGAATATAGCCTAACACCTTTGTTTGGGATATCTGAAGAAGACAAAAAGTGAACCCCCTAAATCCCTACAGTGGCAGTGGTATCTATCGTGGATTTCATAATAAACAAGACAACATAAGAAGAAGTGTTCTTTTTATCTCCACCTCACACATGGACCATAACCTACAAATCCATTCTTCCCTAGGAAGATGATGATCCACATCCACCCTCAACTAGTTCAAACATACCCAAAGCTTCCCAAAAGGTATTTGATGCTTGTGCATCAAAAGGTGTTGGAGGTAGCTCAGCCGAACAATGACGCCATCAAAGATCTGGAGAAAGTACGCAGAATAGAAAACATTTGGACTATGGGGTCTATGCAAAACAAGAATAGTAGGAAAGACACGGATGCAACCATGCAAGAGTTTAAATGAATTCTTAGTGGGATACAAGCGCGTACATAGAGTTTAAAGGTTTCCATCCACAACCTAGCTATTAATTTTCTCTTGTGCACGTTATTTGCAATGTACAATGCACATAAACTTTGGAATTTCAAAATGTTAGCCAAAGTGAGTATGGAAGAATCCTGTGGAAACATGGAACTTACTGATGGAGTAATGGACCACCCTAATATTGTGCAGTATTCCTTGGCATTTATGTTTGCAGTGATGATGAAAAATGAAAGATTTTCTACATTTATTTAGGTGGGCAGTTAGTATGATTGTTTGTATGTGAGGCACTTTTATGGGTCGAGATGGCCACTTGATCATTCAGTCATGGTATTATTTTGGTTAAAATAACATGAGTGTTTGTATGCACGTCGCAACCACTTTTTTTCAGTTGACTATAAGCAATTATTTCTATTTAATGTATTGGTCTAAAATGAAAATGAACTGAGCACAAAATACAAAACAAATCCTCTACAATTAAACCAAAGACAGGAGACTCCAAAACTAGATTTAAAAAGTCCATAATCCCAACAAAAGCTGCACCTTATAATGAAGATTCCCCTAATATATGGTTGCAGTAAGACCTGCAACATTGAAAAGCAACATATCTTATCTTTTGGAAGGAACATAGAAATTTGGAGATTGTATTTCCCAACATCAAAATAAGTTGCTCTGTATGGGTGGCATTAGTACCAAGTTTGCATTTAATATCGTGTAGAGATAAATAAGTTCATAAATTGAAATTTCTTAGACATTAGCATACCAGGACAGTTGATGCTTTGCAAAAGTATTCTGAAGCACATCACCATACGCTGATCATCATCTCTTTTATCAACCTTCTGATGCCGTTTGGGTGGCCGACATATGAAGAAAAGAAAGGGTCTTACAATATCTTTTGATATCCGTTTTGCATTCAAAGAAATATCTTCTGACTGAGCTAAATGTGCATCCCACTCATCTCGAAACTGTTCTGCTATATTTCCAGTTGCACGGCGTCCTCTCCAGACCCTCTGAGGATGGTTCAAAAACATAAGTGCTACTTTTTTATTCAAAAATATTAGCAATACATAAAGAAAACTATGCTAAAATCGTAGTCACATTGCACATTAAACATGTCCATCAACCCCAAAAAGTGGTCAAACTACAGCATTCTAAGGAGGTATAGAAAGCATGAAAAATAATACGACAACATGAACATGAGAAAAATACAAAGCCTATAATAACATCAAAAAAATGTCAACAAGTCACAGGAAATGTTGAGGTTAGGGACTAAAATGATCATAAAAGCATTAATAATATCCATGTCACAAAAAATTTAGACTTGCCTTGTATTGTTGAACAATTTGACTCAAATAATATACCATATTTATATAAGGGCAATGAAAAATAGAGAAAAAAAAAATGTTGTTTTTTGAGAAGTAGAAAGTCATTTGTGACTATCGTTAGAACCTAGAATATAGATATACTATAGTTAAAAAACCAAATAGCATGATAAAATAAGGACCTGCATGGCTGAATCTATGTCACAGTGCCAAAAGTGTCATTTGTTTGGCTTTACCCACAGAAGAATACTTTATAGACATTATACGAGCCTATATAGTATATGTTATCTCCATTTTCTGGATAACTAAGGAGATTATGTCTCGAGGCCCTCAGGCTGCATATATGGAGTGTCAAGAGAATACATGGCCAGCAGTATCCTTTTGCACAGATGGAGACCCCCTCACCACCACAGATGATCACAGATTTCCATATGGCATCCACCACATCAGTTGGCTTCTGGAACACAGTGGGCCTTGCTCCATGAGGTACAAGTCAGTATTATGGTAAGCATCATTTCAATATTTAAGTCATTTCAGTATGTTGTGTCTTAGATTGCTCTAGATTTCATGATATATGCTTGGACATTATGCCTTTTGCCCTATTTCACCTTGGTGGTTGACATTGTTCCCTAGTAAGTGGTCTGCCTTGGGGATGGGTTTGCTACTAGGAACTCCCTTAAAGAGCCATCGTACCGTTCCCAACCATACTTACCACTTTCCATCATTATTTCCCCCCCATTTCCTTATCTCTTGGGATTTTAGGGTGTATTGACCCAAGAAGGGGTTGTCCCTCATTCTATGGGAAGAAGGAGCTGAAGGCCCAGAGGGATTGACGTTGGGTAAAAGATAAAAGCCTATGTATGAACCTTCTAGATGCTTCGCCCAGGGATCACCCAAGAAAGCAATGAAACGCTTATTTTTGAGTAAAGAAGGACCCACAATGAATATGATTAAAAAATGCTTAAAAGGTTAGTTGAAGGATAGGAGGTCTCATCACGAGTCAGCATATCATGTCCATGAATATCTAGTGGTATGACATTACCATCATCTGGTCACCAAGCCAAGGTAATGGCTCTCAGTTGCATGGCTGAGAGAAAGGGGGTCTCATCACGATCTAGCCTTCTCATTTCCACTAGGTGTTTGTGGGTGACATTGCCATTATCTGGACACCACGCCAGGGCATTGATCTTCAACCTTTCCTTAAAATTATGAAAGAATAAAAGAATGGAAAATAATGGGCTTGGAAAAAGTGCATTGCGAACGAAGGTACCACACACCCTCTACAAAGGCACCCATGAATGAGACAGCACAACCTCTTGTATGTCATGAGCCCTATGCCCATTGAGTCTTGACCCTAACCACTTTACATGGCTTAGAGAGGGATCTCTTGGAAACTCTACTTGACCTGGGGAAAGATCTACCCAATAGGACACCTCGTCAACCCTCCCATATTCAAGCTTGACAAGTCGCATAATGTCTTTGAGCAGTTAACTGTTTGATATAGTGATCTTTGATGCACATGCTTAGGTGGCTCATTTATTGATTGGATTCACTTATCATGATGTTATGACTTGAGATCCTTGGAGGGCGTGCTTATTTTTCTTTGCAGGACCTAGTTGGTAGACAGTTTTGGAAGAACAAGCCTAGCTTGGGCTTCCATGGGGCTTGAAGCCCACAGGTGGATGCGAAGGGCCCGCATGTCGAATGAGGAAGATCAAGCTTGAAAGGCCTTGAAGATGACTTGGATGATGTAGCCTAGCCCCCACATGCCAAACGTTTTTCCTAGGAGAGGTAAAACGTCACTCCTAGAGGCATGACGTCACCTAGGGGGGTTAGGGCATGGTGGTGAGGTGATATGCATTGGCACTTGGACGTTTTGAGGTGTTTGAGGCTTTGACCATGAAGGAAGACATTTGGATACTTGACACGTGGCTTTGGGAAGCCTTACTACCCTCCTACATCACCAATGACCTTCTCCTAGTGCCAAAACGTCCCCTAAAGGGGTGACGTCCATGTAAATTAGGGTTTTATTTGTGCAAAAGTGAAATTTCAAATGAATTGTTTAATATTACATTGTTAAGAGGGCAATATTAGGGTTGTTGACCCCTAGTCTTGTGGTTTACCCCTAAATATGTGGGCAAGTCACCTTGGTGACATTTTGTATAAATAAGAGATCGTAAGATCTCATTATAACATAACTCTCCCTCTTGTGAGAGGACTTGGACTGAAATTTTCGCTACACTTGGCATATTTTGTCTCTTGTGCACTTGTTTGTGGCTAATGTTAATGAATGGTGATGGAGGAGTGAGGCGCTAACCTTGGAAGGATTGTTTCTAGCTTTTGTGGTGGATTATCTTAGCATCTTCTTGATTTGGTATGGTTTTTACTCTTATGCTATCATTTGTTTCAAGTCAAGGATTATTGTGCTAGGAGCTAGGTGGGAAGTAAGAGCATTTACACCCCCACTCTAGTCTTCATCATTTATGTTAAATTTTAATGAAGATTTGTACCTTGGACAAGTGGTTCCTATGGGTTTTTAAACTTTTACCTAGGAATGTGGTCCACAACTTAAAAGTGGGTCTTTTTCATAAAGTCACTTTATAAGTGGTAAAGTGAACTTTA
>SNQJ01S0010684.1:37306-85860 GCA_010110895.2 Picea sitchensis | reverse complement strand
CACCTTGTCAATCCCCCCAAACATGGTCAAGTGGGCAAATGTAAGATTCAAGCAGTTGTTAGAAATAGAAGGAATCAGAAGCATACATTTAAAGGTTTTAACGATCAAATGCGACACATACCATGATACCTAGACTAATTACCACATGAAGCAAGAACCTCTTTTGATACAGGACCAAACCGATGGTGATGGATGTTGTTGTTGCTGACAAGATAAAGACGATGGAAGAAGAAAAGGTGGGCCCTCCAGGGCCATGCTCAGGTCAATCCTGCTCTCGGTACTCCATGTCTAGGACTTGTGGGCCTCGAGACATGATCTCCTAGTTATCCCTGAAAAGTGGGGATAACATCTAGCTCCAACTCGGGGAAATGTGCTCACTATAGAGCACATGAGAACCTCAGCATCTCTGGCATAAGCTGCAAACCTGCTTGATCTCGAAAGAAGCATCAGTAACAAAATTGGGGTGGTAATATCACCCCAGCATACATATATAGATATAGACTAAAATAAAACAATCAATAATGTGAAGCAAACTACTTACCTATACTTACCTGTTGGCTGGATGTTCGATGTAGTCAAACGACCACTGTAACCAATCCAGCAATGTCCCACAATACCTACCTTTGTGCTTCATCATAAACCAACGCGGTGATAAATCAAGCACAAAAATGACATGGGTTAGAACATATATCATATCATTGGAGATCACAAAGTCTAACTCATGGAGGTGGGTGGGAGGGATAAAATCATGCCACATCAATCTCTAATGAAAGTGCTCAATCCAATTCAGGAAGGGGTCATGAGAAATCCACGGTTCAGAACACTGACTCAACAAGTCTGCAAACTGGCAACCCCGGACATCTTCACACTTTGAAGGGATTGACAAGGTTCTAGCGGATGACTGGCAAACTCTTAAGGGAAAGTTGAAACACAGAAAAGATAGACTTGAACTCGTAGTTTTCAACCAACCTTTGCGTTCTAGGGTTTGCCTCAGAGGAAACTCAACGTAACAGATATACTTCCCAACTATACCTTTAATGAGACAACAAGACAAAGTAATAACAGGTAGCTGGGGGAAAAGGTCATGAGAATCCTTCTTTAGGCAAACAATATTCTTACTCCTATCAAAGTCGGAGCATAGTGGTGGTTGATAGTCATCTTCATAGGATAAATCTAAGTGCTCGGAGGAGTACTCATCAAAGGCCTCAAGGTAAGACCGAAAATCATCAGGCAAATACTGTACTTGGTCAACCTTGAGTGTTTGGAGAGCATCGGTAAAAATCTCATCTCCTTGTTGCCACTGGTCAAGAGCTTGCTGTGATAATTGCAGAGGCAACACTTGGAGATGACTCTTTATGTCATAGATGGGATCCATATCATAACGAACTGCATCTCACCTACGTCTCCCAACATGTATGAACTCATCAAAATTAGCTATGTCAGTATCAGTATCATAACATAGAGGGTTCGAAACATTCAAAAATTCACCCATTTCCTCCTCTTTTTCCAAATCATAAAGTAGACAATTACCCGAATCTTGGAGAGGAGGGTAACTTACGTTTTCTTCTTGTGCAGGAGCTTCGAGGACTTGGGTATCTTTAACATGCATTACTGTCTTATCCTCATGAGTAGCCCTTTCTTCTTTGGTCGTGCAGCAATGAAGATGCTCTTCATTCGGGGATTCCATTTCTCCATCACTCTCTGAATCATGAAATAAGGTATCGTCAAAATCCTGAAAAGGAAAGAAACTAACCTTATCGTCTTGTTGTTGTGCAGGTGGAGAAGGCTTGTGGATTGCTTCATCAAGAGGAAGAGGGCATGTTGATACTTCATCATTGGGTTCCGACTCCTCAACTATGTCTTCAGCAATCCCTTGTTGATCTGTGGTTTGTTCCCCTTCTTCTTGGAGATCAATGATGAAGTTCTCAAGGGTAAACAAACTCTCCCCATTGAGAGTACTTGAGGTAAAGAGGCATCTTATCTCAAGCGAGGAGATCTTCTCCTCAATCACTGCAGCCATGTAGTAGGCTTCATCGAGCGTCCTTGGGGTTCTCTTATCAAGAGGGAAACTCAGATATCCCAAAAGTGCACGAGAAAAGAGATGGACCAAGTATCTCTCCTCGGGATGATGACTTTCAGGAATCTGATATAGCATGTTCTCAAATCTATCCTGGAAGTCTCTGACAGTTTCATCCTCAGCTTGCTTTATATGCTCGAGTTCTTCTAATAGTACTGGAATGTCTTCCTGCTGGATACCCCATCTCTCGAGAAAAAATTTCTCAAATTGCTCCATAGTCGTGATGCTGGCCTCGAGGAGGTTAACATACCATTCTTTGGCATTATAACAAAGCGTGGTAGAGAAAATTTTCATGACCACGTCTTAAGCAGAATCATCGACCGGGTAGGATAGGAAGAAATTCCATAAGTTTCTCATGTGACAGTCAGCTCTCTCTCTATCACCACCAGTGAATCCAGGGAGCAAATTTATGTAGTCAAAGGGCATTTGTTGAGGGTACCCCGAGATGTTACTCATGTCTAAAGGCTTGTAGTTCCCGGGATCCCATTGTGTAGTCATCGTTGGCTTCATCATCAGTGGAGTCGCCAGATAGTTTTCTTGAAACTATCAAAGAAATAGGGAAAACACCCTAGTGGAGTCACTAGGTAAGCTTGTAAAATAAGGCTTTGAAGCAAGGCTTACCAAAAAGGTTTGTCATTTGAGAGAATCGACTCAGTGTTCCCCGGCAACGGTGCCAAATTGTTATCGCGCAGTTTGTAGCAAGGATAAAAGGCTATAAGATAGAGTACCAAACTGGCGTAACAGGAACCAATCCCACCCAATGTCACCACAATGTGATGGTTCTTTCTTTTTAGGGAGGTTAGGCCCAGGGGAGACGTTCCCCTGTGACCTGGGGTTTTGAGGAGGCTTAAGGATAATAAGACAAGGATAAGTTTCCCCCCTCACAAGTCACCACCAATAAGATATTCCCGGCTAAACAGCCAATGATGAAGTAAAACCCCCAAAGAAATGCACCTGCCTGGAACAAAGCAATAGCAAACTGATATATGCAAGCTAGTTCAATAGGTTAGTGCTTCGTATAAATTAATGTCTATCTGATAAACATGTAAGCAATTTAGCAATAAATATTGACGAAATCAATGTTTATAAATAGCAATGAGAACTATGTCACTTCATCAATAATTACTGAAATGATATGGCATTCAATGTAGTAGATCAACGCTTCATTCAATTTATGCCTAAATCACCATTTCGATTTGCTCATAAAACAAAACGTTGCTGCACAAATGATGTAAATGGCAAAGGATGACGGCAGCACTTAGGGTTAGCAAGTTAGTTTAGGCTAGGGTTAGTGAAGTTAGGGTTTCAATTCAAGGGTTTGAGAGTGTTGTAATCAAGTTTAACTTCAACCCTTCTTGCGTATTTTTTGTCTCTTTCTCTCTTCTGCTCTTATGGGTCCATTCTTTGTTCACCTCATCTCAACATCTTCTAGATCCTCTTGACCAGATCTGTCTTCTCTCTCTCCTTTTTCCCCCTTTTGTTCATCCCCCCCCAGCACTAGGGGGCCTACTCAGCCATTCAATCCAGCTCCATGCGCATCAATCCTTTTTCCACGAACAACATCTTGATCCACAACGAGATTTCTTCCAATAGTCTCTTCTTAGGTCATGTTGACCACCTATTTCGACTAGGTGTCAACGTCATGTACTGTAATGTCCCTTTCCAAATAGGAGCTCCAGAGAAGAGGCTTAATGGTCTAAACCGCCCCGTTAGACTATAGCCAAGGCCAGAAAAGGGGTAAACATGGTTACTAGAGGTCACTCCAGTCAAAGGTGTTATGTTTGGAAAGTGACATTGAGCTAAAAATAGTTAAAAGCGCTTTTAAATCATTATGAGCTAAAAACAGAACAGATGAGCTAAAATTAGAAGTCAACAGTGAATTAGGGTTTCAGCAGTGAATTAGGGTTTCAGCAGTGAATTAGGGTTTTGGAAAGCTATAAGAGAAGAGTCAGCGACCTAATTCATTATTATGCAGATTATGACTTGTCATTGAGGAGAGAGGCGCATCTCAGGAGAGATAGTTCAGTGGATTCCAGGAGGAAGACACCAGTTGGNTCAATGTTTATAAATAGCAATGAGAACTATGTCACTTCATCAATAATTACTGAAATGATATGGCATTCAATGTAGTAGATCAACGCTTCATTCAATTTATGCCTAAATCACCATTTCGATTTGCTCATAAAACAAAACGTTGCTGCACAAATGATGTAAATGGCAAAGGATGACGGCAGCACTTAGGGTTAGCAAGTTAGTTTAGGCTAGGGTTAGTGAAGTTAGGGTTTCAATTCAAGGGTTTGAGAGTGTTGTAATCAAGTTTAACTTCAACCCTTCTTGCGTATTTTTTGTCTCTTTCTCTCTTCTGCTCTTATGGGTCCATTCTTTGTTCACCTCATCTCAACATCTTCTAGATCCTCTTGACCAGATCTGTCTTCTCTCTCTCCTTTTTCCCCCTTTTGTTCATCCCCCCCCAGCACTAGGGGGCCTACTCAGCCATTCAATCCAGCTCCATGCGCATCAATCCTTTTTCCACGAACAACATCTTGATCCACAACGAGATTTCTTCCAATAGTCTCTTCTTAGGTCATGTTGACCACCTATTTCGACTAGGTGTCAACGTCATGTACTGTAATGTCCCTTTCCAAATAGGAGCTCCAGAGAAGAGGCTTAATGGTCTAAACCGCCCCGTTAGACTATAGCCAAGGCCAGAAAAGGGGTAAACATGGTTACTAGAGGTCACTCCAGTCAAAGGTGTTATGTTTGGAAAGTGACATTGAGCTAAAAATAGTTAAAAGCGCTTTTAAATCATTATGAGCTAAAAACAGAACAGATGAGCTAAAATTAGAAGTCAACAGTGAATTAGGGTTTCAGCAGTGAATTAGGGTTTCAGCAGTGAATTAGGGTTTTGGAAAGCTATAAGAGAAGAGTCAGCGACCTAATTCATTATTATGCAGATTATGACTTGTCATTGAGGAGAGAGGCGCATCTCAGGAGAGATAGTTCAGTGGATTCCAGGAGGAAGACACCAGTTGGTTGATTTCAGTGTTGAGAGACACACCCTAGTCACCGGGAAGATCACACAGGTCTTCCATCGTTCTTCAGCAGCAGTTACACAGGGTCCAGCAGCAAGGGCGCAGTTCTTGAGGAGGTTAAGTGGATCGCCTTGTCCCATCCGGGAGGAGTTCAGAGATTCCCCTCCAACCCAATTGAGAGGAAGGCAAGGCGCATCTTTTGCTTGATTCCTCGTCAGATTCCGACGAAGGAATGATCTGGGGCGCATTTTCCAGACTTGGAAGTGCGGCACTTTTGGCAGACACATTCGGGGTTCCCAAGCGAGCATCAGATCAGATTCAGGGAAACCCTTCCGACCCATTTCCCAATAAACCAAGGCGATCATTTTGATATACATCTCAGCCGATTCCGACAATGGAATCACTAGGGCGCATTTTGCCAATGAGAGAGGGGCGTATTCCCCCAGGGGGATCCATCCGGGGTCCAAACCCACCAGCAAAGGGGCCGGTCAGTTACCAGGCCTGAGAGCTAGAGCAGGGCACACCATTTGGGACAGTTTCCAAGCCATTCCGAGAGGTTTATCCGCCAGGGCGAACTTTCGAGACTTCCAGCAGTTACCATACGAACTGCCATAGTTCCAGCTCATCCATTGATCCCGCAGTGCTCATCTATTATCGAGTATTATCATTTAGTTTGCTTATCGTATTCCAACTAAGATCCTTTTGTCTTTTGATCTAGCCGAGTGATTCATTTTATTTAGCCGTATTCGACCTTTGTACTCCGCAGAGATATCATAATATAAACTTTGCAGTCCTTTGTCGCATTTGTTATTTGTATGATCATTTAAATGTTGTAAACGATTAATCCTACACACACATTAGCAGCGTTTCCTAGACTAGCCAACTCAAGAACATTACATGTACCATGAAGTTATGTACCTTGTGGTACAACATATTTTGAAGACTTATGGCGCAGCAAGGCAAATTTTGCCCCCAGCACGTCTTTCTATGTACTCGGAATGTACGCTCCCCTACATGGGATAATAATGTAATGACGGGAAGAAGGTTATTCTAAGAGGTATGTCGACAGAAGCACCCAGGACAGTTTCAGCCAAGAGGATGGAGAGGATATTCAAACATGGGGAGGTACCATATGTCATCGAGTGTTTGATCACTACGTGGAAGGATTCAGAGGGTCGACAACAGTATCATACAGAGATCAAGAATTTGTTGGGACGACATCAACAGGTTTTTGAGTCGATTCCACTAGGGAGACCACCTGATAGGGGGTTTGAGCACACCATTGAGTTGTAAGAGGGGGGCAAATCGATGATCACCCCCCCTTATCGTCATCCTAGGAGGTTCAAGGATGAGATAGAGAAGGTAATCAAGGAATTGCCAGCGATGGGACACATCAGACCGAGCAACAACCCATTTGCTTCTTCAGTTGTCTTAGTTCTGAAGAAGGATGGCACCATGAGGATGTGCATTGATTACCGAGCCTTGAACAAGAAAACCATCAAGAACCGGTATCCTATCCCACGCAGTGACGAGTTGATGGATGAACTGCATGGGGCAGTTTTCTTCTCAAAGATTGATCTACGCTCTAGGTATCACCAGATCAGCATCCGAGAGCAGGACATAGAGAAGACGGCATTTCGATGTCACTTTGGACATTTCGAGTTCCTGGTTATGCAATTTGGGCTAACCAATGCACCCGCTACGTTCCAGTCTTGCATGAACCACATATTCAAGGATTAGTTGAGGAAATCAGTCTTGGTTTTCTTCGACGACATCTTGGTCTATAGCAAGACATGGCAGGAGCATATGAGGCACTTGGATGAGGTATTGAGCATCATGAAGGCACAGTCATTATATGCCAAAGAGTCCAAGTGTGAGTTCGGTATGACAGAGCTGCTTTACTTAGGCCATATCATCAGTGCACAGGGGGTACAGGTGCACCAAGAAAAGATCAGGGCCATTTTGGACTGGCCAACGCCCAGGAACGTAACAGAGTTGAGGAGTTTCTTCAGGTTGTGCAGCTATTACAGGCGGTTCGTCCGGGGGTTTTCTCAGCTTGGAGAACCGCTAACGGATCTTACCAAGCATGGGGCTTTCATCTGGACCGAGGAATCACGGAAAGCCTTTGATCACATGAAGGAAGTCATGAGCACTTGTCCAGTGTTGGCATTACCAGACTTTACCTTGCCATTTGTACTAGAGTGTGACGCATCCGGCGAAGGTATCGGGGCAGTTTTGATGTTGGGAGGACACCCCATTGTATTCGAGAGTAGGAAGCTCAGTCAACCCGAGAGGTTGTACTCCATTTATGACAAGGAGATGTTGGCAATCATGCATGCCTTGACCAAATTTAGACAATATTTGGTGGGCAGCAAATTCGTGGTCAAGACAGATCACAACAGCTTGAAGTATTTCCTTGAGCAGAAGGACCTCAGTGAGCACCAACAGAAATGGGTGACGAAGGTACAGGCATTCGACTTCGACATAGAGTATGTCAAGGGGAAGAAGAACATTGTGGTTGATGCACTATCGAGGAGACCTGCGGCCTGTTCTTTGATGGAGATTTCAGCAGATTCGAAATCCGACTTGTTAGTGGAATATTCTAAGAACAATTTCGCTTGTGAGGTAATGGATGGACAGATACAGGATGACAGGTATAGGGTCATTGACGATGTCATATTCTACAAGGATAGAGTCTATTTGGTGCCAGAATTGGAGCTCAAGAAGAAGATCCTCACAGCAGTTCATGATTCACCACTAGCAGGCCATCAAGGGTTTTTCAAAAACCTACAGACAGATCAAGGAGAGGTTCTCATGGAAGGGCCTCAAATAGGACGTTATGAGACACATCAATGAGTGTGTGACTTGTCGGCAGAACAAGTCAGAGCATGCTCTTCTAGCAGGGCTACTTTAGCCACCCCCCTTTCCAGAGCAGAAATGGGAGAGTATATCAATGGACTTCATCACAGGCCTACCCAAGGTCCAGGGTAAGGACTGTATCTATGCAATGGTCGACAGATTGACCAAGTTTTCTCACTTCTATGCCATACCGACAGAGTACAGCGCAGTTCAGGTAGCCAAGCTATTCTTCAGGGAGGTCTTCAGACTTCATGGGTTGTCGAGGAACATCGTCAGTGACGGGGACAGTCGGTTCATGGGGACATTCTGGAGAGTTGTTTCGGTTGGTGGGGACAGAGTTGACACCCAGCACCAGCTATCACCCTCAAACAAATTTGCAGATCGAGATTGTCAACAAGTGGGTTGAAGGATATTTGAGGAACTATGTAGGTGGACAGCAGAGAACATGGGTAAAGTGGCTACATCTAGGAGAGCATTGCTACAACACCACTTTCCACATGTCCATTGGTATGACACCCTTCCGAGCATTGTACGGATATGATGCTCCCACTTTGGTAGACTTGGTTTTCGGGGAGAGCAGAGCTCCCAAGGCCAAGGATTGGAGCATAGAGAGTCAGGAGATTCTCAAGTTGCTGAAAGAGAACTTGCAGATGGCACAAAACCGACAGAAGATGAGTGTGGACAGGCACAGGATAAAGCACAGCTTTGAGGTTGGGGATTTGGTTTTCTTGAGACTCCAACCTTACAAACAGTCAGCTCTGAAGAAGAGTGGGGCCGAGAAGCTCAAGCCCAGATTTTATGGCCCTTACAGGATCATGTGCCGAGTAGGCGAGGTTTCTTATGAGTTAGAGCTTCCAGAGGGGAGCAAGATTCATAACGTGTTCCACGTATCTTGCCTCAAAAAGGAAGTGGGACAATTCATTAGCACATCAGAGGAGCTTCCCCCATTGGATGAGGAGGGACAGTTGGAGTTGGTTCTGGAGAAGGTTTTGGAGTTCCAGGAGCGGAAACTGAGGAGCAGGGTCATCAGAGAGTGTTTGATCAGATGGAGAGGGCTTCCAGTAGAGGACGCTACTTGGGAGAGCGAGCAGGTGTTGCAGCACCCTGGACTGGTATTGCTTGAGGACAAGCAATTTCGGGAAGGGAGGACTGTAATGTCCCTTTCCAAATAGGAGCTCCAAAGAGGAGGCTTAATGGTCTAAGCCGCCTCGTTAGACTATAGCCATGGCCAGAAAAGGGGTAAACATGGTTACTAGAGGTCACTCCAGTCAAAGGTGTTATGTTCGGAAAGTGACATCAATCTAAAAATAGTTAAAAGCGCTTTTAAGTCATTATGAGCTAAAAATAGAACAGATGAGCTAAAATTAGAAGTCAACGGTGAATTAGGGTTTCAGCAGTGAATTAGGGTTTTGGAAAGCTATAAGAGAAGATTCAGCGACCTAATTCATTATTATGCAGATTATGACTTGTCATTGAGGAGAGAGGCGCATCTCAAGAGAGATAGTTCAATGGATTCTAGGAGGAAGACACCAGTTGGTTGATTTCGATGTTGAGAGACACACCCTAGTCATCAGGAAGATCACACAAGTCTTCCATTGTTCTTCAGCGGCAGTTACGCAGGGTCCAGCAGCAAGGGCACACTTATCCAGGGTGAGGGTGTAGCTCTTGAGGAGGTTAAGTGGATCGCCTTGTCCCATCCGGAAGGAGTTCAGAGATTCCCCTCCGACCCAGTTGAGAGGAAGGCAAGGCGCATCTTTTGTCGGATTCCTTGTCAGATTCCGACGAAGGAATCATCTGGGGCGCATTTTCCAGACTTGGAAGTGCGACACTTTTGGCGGACACATTCAGGGTTCCCGAGCGAGCATCAGATCAGATTCAGGGAAACCCTTCCGACCCATTTCCCAGTAGACCAAGGCGATCATTTTGAGATACATCTCAGTCGATTCCGACGGTGGAATCACTAGGGCGCATTTTGCCAATGAGAGGGGCGCATTCCCCCAGGGGGATCCATCCAAGGTCCAGACCCACCAGCAGAGGGGTCGGTCAGTTACCAATCCTGAGAGCTAGAGCAGGGCGCACCATTTGGGACAGATTCTAGGCCATTCCGAGAAGTATAGCCGCCAAGGAGAACTTTCCAGACTTCCAGCAGTTACCGTACGAGTTGCCATAGTTCCAGCTCATCCATTGATCCCGCAGTGCTCATCTATTATTGGGTATTATCATTTAGTTTGCTTATTGTATTTCGACTAAGATCCTTTTGTCTTTTGATCTAGCCGAGTGATTCATTTTATTTAGCCGTATTCGACCTTTGTACTCTGCAGAGATATCATAATATAAACTTTGCAGTTCGTTATCGCATTTGTTATTTGTATGATCATTTAAATGTTGTAAACGATTAATCCTACACACACATTAGCAGCGTTTCCTAGACTAGCCAACTCAAGAACATTACATGTACCATGAAGTTATGTACCTTGTGGTACAACATATTTTGAAGACTTATGGCTCAGCAAGGCAAATTTTGCCCCCAGCACGTCTTTCTATGTACTCGGAATGTACGCTCCCCTACATGGGATAATAATGTAATAGGTCAACATGAGTCAATTTTTAGTTAGTTTCCTAGGACTTTATCATTAGGGAAGTCCTTTCATCAAGTGTTTTTTTTCCTCAAGTAATTAATTTTGCCTACCAAGCAATTTTAATTATCATTGAGTTTTTCACTCACAAAATCCTCCAAAGTGGTGAAAGGCACTAATGATCAAGCCCAAGGGGTGACTAAGGTTTAGGAATGTTGTAAATGACCATGCTAGACATCTCCTAGAGTCTTGCGGATTTTCGTTAAGTTTTGATAGGTTTTTTTTAATTATTAAAATTTTCCATTAATTGGAAATTTTAATTATTTTTGATGTAAAATGTAAAAATTTGCTCCTTGTGGATTTTGTATAGAGGTGTGAATACTCAAATCAAATGGCAAATGACCCCCTACACCCTTGGACCAAGTTTCAGCTCAATTGGACAAGTTTTGTTAGGTTATTGTCCATGAGGAGTCCAAGTCAGTCAAAAGTCAGCAAATAATTGGCCAAGGTAAAAAAGCCAAAAATTGTAAAAGTGTCTAAGACTCTAAAGTCAAGAAAAGAAGTGGGGAAATGTTTTCTATTGTATTTCCTAAGTTGAAAAAGTAAAAATCCACTTAGAAGAACCCCCCATGACAAGTCAAAAGGGGTTTTCCCCCTTCACACCTCACCCCTCAAACCTTAACTCACTACCAAAACCCTTAAAGTGTCTCTTCCTTGACTTGTTCTCGCTCTCTTGGATGGGTGACACTT
This sequence comes from Picea sitchensis, assembly GCA_010110895.2. NCBI lineage: Eukaryota > Viridiplantae > Streptophyta > Pinopsida > Pinales > Pinaceae > Picea > Picea sitchensis. The sequence continues at coordinate 74,566 of SNQJ01S0010684.1, read as the reverse complement.
GTAACTCATCCAAGGGGGGTTTCCCCTCTCTCCCTCATATAAAAGAAAGCCTCCCCCTCCTCATTTGGACATCTATTCTCACAACAACTCCACTATGCAAAAATCTCTCCCATCTCCCTCTCATTCTCTTCCATTTTCTCTCATGATTCTTGGTGCCATTGGGCAAATCTTTTCTTGGTTAATAAAATAGAAGCTTTGGAGGATTTATTTTGTCTCTTAGTATTCTTGGAGCCATTGTGTTGTGGATTTATGAGGTAATATTGCTGCAATTTATTTTTCTTGTATTTCCTTGCTTGCATTTTTACTTGGAGACCCAAGCAAAGTATTTTGCTTGGGATAGATTGGTAGTAGTCTTACTATTAGTCTTTGTGAGTTGTTTCTAGTAAATTTGGAAAATATTTTGCAAGTTATTAGAGCACACTCACCTTCTTTGTATTTTGTAGCAAGGATTTACAAAATCTGCAGGTTGTCAAAGGTTTGGAGGAGTGGATTTCAAATCTGGAAATCCATTTTTTTCAGCGATCTAAAGCTTCTACATTTTTTGTTTTCATTTCCATCCATATATCTATCAATTTCTAGCATTATTTTCATCTAAAATTGTTAATCTAAACTCTCTTTTCATATTCAGATTTTTATTAAATAATTTACATTTATTTTGCTAATATAAAACAATCTGTTTCAAGTCATTTTAGTAATTTCCAGCAAGAAAAGTTTGTTGTGTTTTGCAGGTTTTTGCAAGTTTAAAGAGAATTTCTACATATTTTTGGCCTCAAAACACTCAAGGAAGCATCCAAGAGTTTTGGTGTCAAACCTTCTTCTTTATTCTCACTTTCTAAGCATTGTAAGCAATCCAAGAGAGTCTCTTGGGCTTGCATTCTCTGTACTTTAAATTTTTCTGTAAAGTGTAAATAAGTTTTTGTGTTTTGCCACACCTTGCATAGTGATTGGCTTTGTCATCCATGCAATATCGTGAAGGCTAGATTAAAGTTTAATTTTTTGTTTTACTTTTATTTACCCACCTTGGCCAAAACCGGTAGGCTTGTCCTCCATCTTGTGCCACAGTTGTGAGATTGTCATTTTAATTTCAAATCATTTAATTTATTTAATTTCACCCACACCTTGCATAGTGCTTGGCTTTGCAACCATGCAATATCGTGAAGGCTAGTTTAAGTTAACTTGTTGCAAAGAAATCAAATTGGTGCCCCGCCTTTTGCCCCGTATTCCATCCCCTTGCCCCTTTGTGGATCTTGGGTAACTAAGAAAGGGCAAAGGATTGAGAGGCTAGATTAATTAGGCACACAATTTATTATTGCTTCTACCACCAAAAAAGGTGACTTCGTAGGCTAGAAGGGGTTGAAGTCACGGCACTACGTGTCCTCCTTGTTGAGCACCCAAGCATTCTGGATTTGACCTGTGGAGCTAGGAAAGAAACTTGTTTGTTCTTCTTCTTGAGCACCAAGCACTTCCTTTTGGTTGAAGGGATAAGAGTTAGGGGTAGTCACATAGTGTAGACTTGTATCTTTCACACTTAATTTCCCTTTAATTCAAGAGAGACTTAAAACTTGCTAAAATCAACCTACACACTCTTTCACAACATTTACTTTTCAAGCAAGTTACGTTTTCAAGCATTTTATTTTCAAGCAATCTTCTTTCATGTGAATACTTGTTTCAAAGCATTCTTTATTTCTAGCATTCTTTATTTGTTTGAACATAATTGGTTTAAGTGTAAAGTAATTTCTTATATTTATTGTGAATATCTCATAATATTGTTTCATTCTTGTATAATTGTATTATTGTTGTGTATCTCATTTAGTCAATTTTGGGTAATCTTTAGGCACTGGTCTAATTGTTGTTTCTAAATAAAGGGTTTGCTTGTCATTAAACAAACTGCACTTTTGCATTTGTTGTCTGTCATTGGGTTGGGTTTTCTTAACAATTGACTCAATTAACTCCTACATCATTAATCAAACTTCACATAGTTTAATAGGGTCTACCCCCCTTGGCTTCCCTAGGAGTGAGCCTAGACGGAAGAGGTCTAGATCGAGGTGACAGTGGGTCTAGACTTAGGTTTGTGCCTCCAAGGACACACCAAGTGGGTTGGAGACTTCTCCACGTTAGCAGGCGTGTATAAGGACGGCAATAGGTCCTTCAACAAACTTTCTTTCAACCTCGCTGAAAGAATCACTATATTCAATGGCGAACTCAATAATGTATCCCTCCTTTACTCGGACAAACCAGAAATCGATTGCTCGAGCCCACTTGTTATCCAAAACCTTCATCCTATCAACTGTAGTCTGGTCCCATACTAGTGATTCTTGGGGTCTCAAAACAATGTTAGTGGCAGTTTGCCTCTTCAACTATTCATACAGCAAACATGGAAACTCAACAAAGAAAAGCTCATGCAAATCAATGTAGATGTACCTCTCTTTCCAATGCTCAACGTTGGTTATTAAACCCTGGGTTTCTCGTCATGCAAACTCATCTTCCTTCGCAAATAACCAGTCTTGTATTTCCTCCCAATATTGATTCCACCTCATTCTCTCCCTTCATCATGCAATACAAAACCTTCAGGTCCCAGCAATGGAACCATTTGTTGGTTCGCTTACGCACATCCTTCCTCACACTGGGGGGTTGATGACCCAGGGTTCAATCAAAGTTGACAAACAAACCCCCAAGGCGTTGGAATATCAATCTTTAGTCGAGGACCGAAGAAGGTCTCACCCAAGACACCATGAGAATCACAGTGACCATCTGGTCTTGTGTCAGATATGAAAGGATAAAGCAGACAAGGAATCCATTCAGGTTATCATTCATTCATTCAATCATAATTCCTTAACATAATAATAGTAGAAACCATCAACGCAATCACCCATTAAACTCATAACATACACATCAAGTGACAGAGAGAACTGCAACTTTATATTATCTCCATTAACCATCAGAATGCATATATCAACAAATCCACATTACACAAGGAATTGCGCTCTACACTCTCTGTCCATGCTCTATTCTACTCAACAGACTCCATTACAGACTCTATACAGGACTCTTTCCAAACTTATACAAAACTGTTGCAATAGCTCAGACAGACTCATGCAAAACTCGAACTGGCTTCTTGCCCATCTCTCTTGCTAACTTTTTTTCTCTTCTCTTCTTTTTCTTGCTCTGGTGCTATGTCAATGTCTTCTCTACTCCACTCGCTCAGTGATCGCTAGTTCCGCATGCAACCCACGTAACCTCTTTGGAGTGTGGTAGTACTAACGAACTTGCCAGCGCATCCATCATTTGTCCCATGATCTCTCGTGTTGTCTTGTTTCATTATTCGAGAAGATTCCCAAAGATCTTCTAACTCGACGTGCATGCGGTATATTTCCGATCTTCTACACGCAATATAAAATTCAATTGGCGCGCACACCTTATCACATCCGTCGCAGAGCTACTGATATGTGCACGCAAGGTTGATCTATGTGCGCGCAACCTACCCATTACCTTGGGTACCAACAGTTTCTAGGGTAAACATCATGTCCATTGTGTCTCAAATGGTTTGGATATTTCTCTACGTTTATGAAAAAGAACCTATGTGTGAATTCACTGTGTTGTGCTATAATTTTGCTGCTTAGTTCACTTCAGAGATAATGTATAGATTCCCATGTGTTGATGCTACTCGTGTTCATGTTAAATTGATGTCTAGTTATTTTATTGTGTGAGAATTTGTTTTGTGCGTGCAAGTGAAGTACATTAATAGCTCCGGAATGTCCATCATCCAATTCCCTTCAAATTTGGAGATCTACGGCTGTTAAAAATTGTCTATTGCAAATTCTTAGCTGAGTTTCCATTCTCAACACTGAATTTTAGCAATTCATCTTTGTTGGGTCAACTACCATCTTCCTTGGGTGATTTTCTCACTCCTCCAAACCGTAACTCTTCTCTCTGGGTCGAATTCATATCTATCTGGGCATTTCCTTCCTCCTTGGACTGTAATTTCACTCCCTAGAGCGAATTCCTTCCTCCCTAGGTCATTTCCTCTCACCCACGCTGCCGTACTCACCTCTGGCAGGGTACATGCAGTAATTTCGTGAAGTATTAGAGTTGTATGTTGACAGTCTAATTCCCTTACCTAGTCATTGTTGCCTTGGGTTGGACCATTGCTACATAATACCAGCTCATATTTTCCTTTTCCCATTACTTATTGAGTTCATTGCACCGTATTACTTATTGACTTGTCTCCTAGCTGTTTTTACGTCCTGAAATGTATGTTATTGTTTGAGGGCTGGCAATTGTTGGTTTCGATGAGCAGACTACTAAAAATGCTATAGTCAATGGCAAGGTCTCCTACGATTTGACAGACACTTTTAGTGAGGTGTGGAAGATGGGTGCGTCAAGTCTTTTGGAAATCTTTTGTATATGGTAGCAACAAAATATCTGACAAATGCACTCAAACATCGACCCTTTCTTCTCCAGCATATCATCTCATCTAAGATAAAAAAAAATCCAAGTCAGTTGGAAAAGGCTTTAGCTTTTCTATCTAATACTGGTCCTGAAAGTTTGGAGGTGGGTGACTTTGAAGAATCAGAGTGCTAGAATGTTATGGCACAACACAGGCTCATTAAACAGTTGTCAAACCAGAGCGGGAGGAACTGAGTCCCTTGGACATTGTTTTGAGAAATTCGATACAAAGCATAAGCCATTAGAAACAGAATAGACAATTGCAAGTTCATATCCCCATGGTACATATGAGTAGTTGGATTAAATCCTTAAGGGAGTTTTGCACATACAGAGCTGGAGCAAGTGTCACTCAATTGGCAGCGAAGTGACAAAGCATGGCAAACATGAAGTAACATAAGCCTTGAAGCCAAGAAGCATAGCCATCTGGTGTATTCCTGCTTGGTGTTTAACAATGGAGATATACATTTTGCTTCTTGATGATCTAGATTCTAGACAGAGAAGTTTGCACTTAAAAATCTCACTTAGTATTGCCACTGTTAGCTATTAGTTGTTCGTAGGCTACACTCAGCAACCAGAAGCCTTGCAACCATTCGAAGTATAGGAGGTCTCTGCTTGAGACAACCAAACACCCGGGCGATGGAGCCAGCCATCATATCATCCTCACATGCATGTTGACGGATAGTGAGTAGACAGGATATTAGTTGGTTGTTTGCATACAGGTTACACCCAAGAGCAGGGCTTGTAGCCATCAGAAGAACATAAATCTTTGTACAGGGCAGAGGACAGAGGCCTAGTAGCCTTCAGAAGGCAGAGCTCTTTATAATAGAATGAGAATAGAGCTCAAAAGAAACTTCCGCACAGTATCCATGTTGGTGAAGCGAGTAGGATATAAGTCCCTCGTTTACGGATCAGGTTGCACACCATATGCACACAGTTGGTTAAGCTTCGAGTGCCTCATGTGTAGGACGACATGGCATCATGTTGTGATTCCTATCGTACATCTCTATGCATCATACTCCTTGTCCATCACGCCATACTCATCGCTGAAGTGCAACACCATCCAACGTGGGCAAGTCATTTGACAACCTTTAACATCTCTTGAAAAATGTATCTTATATATAATTGGTGATTATATATAATTGGTGATTATATATCATTAATATATACCTTATGGTATATTATATGCTTCTAAAGGTGACTTAGTAAAATAGAAGGTCTAAATATTTAAGTCCAAGTTGATTTCCAAAATACGAGGCACCATTAACAAAAGATGAATAAAAAAATTAAGTACCTTTTCAAGGTTGCGAGACCCTAAGTCCCATAAGAGTTATAAAGTCTTATTGAGGCCATCACCACTTAACAAAAGCAAAAATATTTTATAGTAACTATGGCGTCAATGACAAAAAAGTTCAAAATTCAATGGCCAATAATACAAAGCACAATCTGAATTAAAGAAATTGAAACATATTTTGAGATAAACCTACCAAGAGATGGCAAGGAACAAATTAAAATTGCCTCGAAGTGTCTAAAAGGTCCTGTATATGATTGGTTTTTGTGGTTCAATTGAAAGACTAGAGAGTTGTCAATAGATTGGCCAATTTTCGTTTCAAAATAAATTTAAAAAATCCCACATCAATGAACATGAGAAAAATAAAATAATAAAAAAATCTTAAAGCAATCATCTCAAAAGATTGATTTGCAAAGTGAAAACAGCTTCCTCTGTTGTGAAATTGATTGCTTAAGATGCAAAGTCATGATTGATTGCTTAAGACGTGAAGTAGCAAAATGTCAACAAACTGTTCAAGAATTACAACAAAAGAAGCAAGATCTCAAGGAAAAAATCATAAGGTTTTGTCAGAAAAAGGATAAGGAAATTTCACGTCTACGAATTGAAAGAAACACCTTGCTCATAAATTTAAAAAAATTAAAATGATGGGGAAAAAAATGGAAGTACAAATTGTCAACAAAGATGCATCAACTAAACCAATTGAATCAGCAATATTTTCAGAAGCCAAAGAACAAACCATGAATACAGAAGCCTTAACAAATTCAATCGAAGATAAAAGTCCAAATGTCATTGCGAATGAAATATCAACATGAACTACACAAGTATATGACATATAAAACCTAAAGTGAGTCAAGAGAATCCTAAACCCGAGATCAAGCAAAAACATGATATAAGGACACCTTTCAGCATTCTAATCAGAACCATAGCATTGACCAATCAACTATTCAAAAATCACTTTGAACAAGAACAATATTCTGCCTACATTTCAAATAGTCTCAAATTTCAAGGCAACTTGGTATCAAAATCACAGTCATACATGGAATCGCAATCCAAAAAGTTACATCCAGGAACCTTATCAACAAACAGTCCCAAAGAAGATCGGCCTATGATGGATTGATCCTATGCAGTGCAACAGTACTGTTTAAAGGCTAAAAGGTCTTTTCGTTGGGTTTCTTCAACTGCTTCAAGGACGAAGCATCTCAAGGAGGGGTGACGTTTAATGAACCTAATTAACAAAATTATTATTATTATTTTTTATTAGTTGGTTCTTAATAGTCATGACCATTCATCATGATTCATCTCTTCAGCACTATATAAAGAGGTCTTATTGTTCACTTCTATTCATTCATCATGTCAATTAATATATATATTCTATCCTTATGAATAAATCGAGCTTCTTGTCCTTTTATTTGTGACAGCTTTGTGTAACGATCATCATGCATGTTACACTCTTAATGCGAAACCATTGAAAGAGTAATTTACATTACTCAAATTTCTGTCACTTCTATGGTGCTCCCTAAGAGAAAATAAACTACTATAAGTAAACTAAAGGGATGGAAACCTTTGCTTACAAGATTCAACTATGTAATGATCTTCCCTTTCCCTTGAGCATTTTGTCCATGACATCATCTCATGAATTGATTCTAAAAGCACCTTCACACAATTCAGTCTTACATATTTTGAATATTGTGATCAAGTAGCTCTCAATATACCTTTAATTACTCCATGGTGGATCCAACTTGATAGCCAACTAAAACTTCCCCAAGGAATAGACAAGCATTACTAATCAATTCCACTAAATCTTTTTAGATATGCTAATCCTTTATTGACAAACAAAGGACTTATGATTGCAATGTAAGTTTAAAAAGTGGCTAAGCAAAGAGTATAACTCAACTTGGAAGATTATCACTCTGAAAAGATGAAACTTAGCACAAAAATGCTTCATAGTCATGACAGTAAAGATACGACTCAAGATAACAGTCACTTAATGGCATAACCTTGCTTCTTAATTAATAACAACATAGACTACCTCACTAGTTAAGAGTAGTAGAAACTAATAAGCAAGTAAAATAAGAATGTTTAATCTATTTTACCCATGTTGTGGTTAATTATACAATGCACTTATAACTGTGCCTTGTAAGTCCAATTGAAGTTGAGGCATAAAAACTTGTCAATAAGAAAGTGCATCAATTGTCGCCATAGCAATGTAAGAAACAAGCTACCAAACAATGTCGGTGTTAAGCAGTAAAAAGCAGGAAGATAGGGTGATTTATGAGAATACTATGCAAGACATTTCTACGTCTAAGTCTCAAATTTCAATAATGATAGTAAAGTTAAGAAGCACATGATTCCTCAAAATTGATGTAATTAGATAATCAAAGGTACTAGAACTTCAAAATAAAATGCATAATGAATTTGTCATTGAATTTGAGGCATCCCTTTGAAGAAGAACATACTTTCCCTGATCATCTATTAGTGACAAAGATAAAGTTCACAATTTGGAAGATAGACAAGCACATCTAACAGCAAGTCTGCAATCATAATGTTTAGTAGAATTAGTGCAAAATAAGTTTTCAAGAGAAAAGTGTATGTAGGGAAGTTAAGATATAAAACAAATATGTCAAAAATAGAGATTTTCTGATAGAATGATTCAGCATGGATCAGACACCATATAACACGTGCCTCTATAAACATGTCAAGATCAAGTTTTCAGAATCAACTGATTCACCATCAGAAACACTTCAAAATGTAGAGCTCCACTTAGTCATAGGCCAAATACTCAGAGAAATTACCTGAATGAATAATGCTGCAGCAGTAGCCTTCTTGGCATGATTACGAATTTCCCTTTCATGCATAACTTTCTCCAATAAAGCATCTCTAGTTATCTCCTTCACACTTGCTCCCCTTAGTGAGACCTATTTATCGAAATGGTAATGGATCTATTGTTAACTTTAAAAATCTGAAATACAATAAAAGCAAACACAAATCCTGCCAAAAGATTATTTCTTGCAGACAAGCAAGAACAAGTGTGAATAGAACTGTGACTAACCTTCAAATATGTTTGACTGATCTTTAAATATTCAGGTAAATTCTAGGTGTGGTATGACAAAACTTGACAAAAACAGTTATTCTTTGAAGTTAAAAGGAGAAGAGTAGTTCTTACTGACAAGTGTCTCTTACAGAATTTGTGATTATCTCAGGTTACAGTCTCATCAACAATCTTCAATGAAATGAGATAACAAGAAGACAACGGAATTTAAATTGGCATACACTACTAGAAAAGTTAAATCATGTCTGTATGAGATTCATGCCTCTCTGGACAAAAACAATCATTGTTCTTAATACATATTGACCCTCACAGGCATGGATATGAATCAGCACCAAAGGCCCAAATGGCACAGGGAGAGGTTCTGGCAGCGTGGTTTAGCCACCATGCCCAGGTGAGTTCACAAGAGTGTGTTCTGTTGTCTCATCCACGTGGTTATGGTTCTATATCCATAAATAAGATATATTGAAGCTTGCTCTCATTGCTTGGAAAAGTATTGATAAAATACGATTTTTCTTTTGGGTTTTTCCAGTCAATGTCCAAGAAAGCTACCATTTAAAACAAAATAGGTTATAACCCAAGCCTACACTTTAAACTTGCAATAGCCAACCAATGAATCATTCTATCAATAAAGGAAGGCCCTGACAATATGGAAAATACTTCTACACTACTCCAGTGGGTTTGTAAGATCAAATGGCTACTTTGTGACAAAGATCGCCCTCTTCAACTGCAAGAGTGGCATGATGGCACATTTGATTATCCTCACAATATGAGGGTCTCCTAACTAGGAATAAATCCGTTGACTTTCTCAGGTAGAGAACTTGCGTCATAGCATCAAAGCGTCTCCCGGCAAACTTTTGTACTAAAATACTGAAAAGAGACACTTCATCACATTGTTTAGAATATAATGCACCATGTGAGTTAAATTAACACAAACATGCTAGTTTTATCTACCTTATAATATAAAAATTCCCTGAGGATTGGGATGCCATCCACAAATGCGGGGAAGCATCCTTGGGTTTCCCCACAAGGTTTTCCTTAGAAATAAAAAAAAACAATCCCCTAAGGACTGAATATTCATGTGAAAGTACCAGGTAAAGGTGGGTTGTTAGATACACAAGCAATGTTTTCTTTCTTTTGTTTCGAAATGGCCTACATATAACAATCCCCTTTCAGTAGGATATAAAACAATTTGATATTGCCAACAGATTCACCTGTATAAATTTGAGCTACTAAATAAGAGTACTCTGCATAAAATAATGAGATTGCTGCAGAATACAGTATTCTCTGTCTCCCCTATTCATTGGAAAGGGGTCGTGTTTGGGGACAACTGGACAATCTGACAAGCAGGCAGAAGTATGTAGGATGTGATCAGACTGACAGCATCTCTTCATTATGGAGATGACATTATCAAGCATCTTTCCATGAGGCAACTACTCCATTTGACTTGGGAGAAACTCTCTGCATTTAGATCAGATCTGGCTATCCAGATTTCAACCATGAACGTCATCTTTAGGAAAGATATAGATATTCCTCAAGTTGGAGCCAAAGCGACCATGCTAACTCTCCTTGCCTATGTAGAAAGGGGGATCTTACGTGACTGCTCTTTGGTTGCAGGTTGTGACAGTCCTGATATACATGTATATTCGTTTCTGATGCATAATATGCTGAATTTCCCAAAAAAAAATACCGAGAACAACAAAGTTAGTACCTCAACTATATGCTGCAAGGTACAAAATGCTCTCAATGAAGGTCTTCTATTATATAGAAACTGATATTCCATTATAGTAAACTTCCTGAACATCCCACTGGCTTTTGGAGGATTGGAATGGGCAGAGATACATGAATCCAGGATCAAGTGTAAAAGCCCGATCAGCAAAACAATGAAGGGGCAAACAAGAAATGGAAAAAACACAATAGAATAAAAACAAATAAAGTTTGGGGTTCTGTTTCATTATCAAATTCGTAGCAGGAAATTCCAGTTTATTTGCACATGTATATAATCCAAATAAGCTGAACAAAGAGGAAGACGAACTATGAAAGTATACCTCCCAAAGATTATACATAAGCACTGTGCCCTATCGAGCATTTTGTTTGTAATCTTCTTTAGTTAGCCTTATTCACTTTCAGATTTCTTGATGTCGACTATTTTCGTGTTCTAAAATCAGTCCAGCCTAGCCAGTAATTGTGTTTCTTTTTATTTTCCTAGATTTTAATTTCTTTTGACAAAAATGTATCTTGTATTTCATTAAAGCACACAAAAAGATGCACCATACAATTTTTCATTCCTGGGTTGCAGCAGAGCTATGCGGGGTTCCCCTTCCAACATATAGGTGAGAAGAGCCAACATAACTACTTTGGCATTCATAATTCATTGTAAGGGAATCCAACTCTTTCTAAAAATGCCTATCCTAGCATTATACTGAATGGTTAAATCAGATCTGTAAGCTGCCAATTAACCCAGGCAAAGCATAGTAGAATCTCCATTAAATGTTGCCTGGCAGCGCCTTTTCCTCAGGCATCTCCTAGCTTTTAATTTGCTAGATATAAAAGCTTATATTGTTCAATGCTGGCCAAGATTAACGATTTTTTAAACAAAGTGTATAAGCTTTTGGGGACAATGACTGCAAAATTCAGGTCCCCTCCTTTCCATTTGCTAATGGTTGAGATGCTTCTGTGGTAACTAATGCTACAGACTGAAAAATATGACAAAAAATATTGTAAGGCAGGAAATCCATGAATCCCAGTGAAAAAGGATTCAATACAATCTTGAAATTACTAATCGGCCATGTTACATGAAACTTCACCACCGCCTGTTACCTGTCTCAGATCAATTTTGGAAACCAAAACTCCCTGGAAACACCTAGGGAATATTTCCAATTGTTTTTTTTATCGAGAAAGTTCTGTTGGTTAAGGAAATATGGAAGATTCTAGGCAGAAATTTACTTTGTCCACTTGTTGCAAGCAGGTACCACACCAAATCCCCTCAAAAAGGGAAAAAATACATAAATTAATAGAGTCAGCGTATTATTTGTGAGTTGTACATGTAATATGGACATAGATATGTTATTTGAGGGTTGTACATGTACTATGAACATAATATCAAATTAAAAAATATAGTTTATTTTAAGTGTGTATGTGTGTATAAATAATCTAAAGAGTGATCTAGCTTTTTACTAAAACTCTGGAAATTCCTATGATGAAAATTTCAGAATCCAGAAGTTTCAAAAACTTTAGGGATTTTCCACAAGTAACACAGCTTGTGGCACTCCCTGAGCCTCTCTAATAACCAAGAGGCCAATCGGGGGAGAGGGACCAATAGTACAACCTAAAAAACTGTACAAGGATACAAAAGTCAATGTCCTCCAAGATAATCCACTGCTTGGAAGACATAAAAGCTAGGGCTTCTTTACCAATTAGGCACACAAAACATGCAGAGTAGGCCTCAAGTTTAATTGAAATTCAGGACAACCTATTATTTTGATGTCTCCTATCATGTCTCCCATCATTAATACTGTGTTATAGCCAATTCTCTGCTTTGCAAGCAGATTGAGCTGCACAAGAGGAAACTGAGTTTCTCTTTTGATGAGATTTTGTTACAGTTTTGTACCATGAAGCTACCTTATCCTTACCAAAAGTTAGAAATCTATCACAGGAAAAATCCATCTTCTTTTACAGTGAACTGACATCGAATTCACTATCGGTTTTGTTATCGCACAATCTGTACTTGCCTAAAGCCCAAAGCAAGTAGATACAAGATTGGCGTAACACGGGGTGACCTATCACTGTCACCTTAATAGGAAACCCCTTTCTATTTAGGAGTATATCAATGTACCACAGGGGAGACGTCCCCAGTGACCTGAGGGTTTGAGAAGGCTAAGGCAAGAAAGTTCCCCCCTCTCAAAAGTCACTCAATTTCAAAGGTTCTTTGTGTCTTATAGAGATGAAGCAAAAGATAAATGAGGTGTACCTGGCCAGAACAAGACAACAATAGAAAAAGAATACAAACTCAAGGCACCATATGCTGTTAGTGCTTCATAAAACCATGAACCTTTGAGAAATAAGTAAAATGATGTAATATTGTAGCAAAGTAATTATCTATAACAGCAATGAATATTTTGTAACAGCCACAGTAATTATGCTTCAACAACGCTTAAAAAAACAAGAGAATATAGGTCTAATTTGACAGAATGATAGCAACTTGTCAAAAGCAAAGTTGGCAATGTCTAATCAGCTTTTAATTTTACTTCTTAAGGTGAATTTGCCGATGTAAGATGGCTGTAGCAATCTTTTGCAACAGCAGCAAGTTTGCTAGGGAGTTAGTCTAGTTTAAGGTTAGTAAGAGTTAGTAAAAGTTTCAAGGAAAGTTGTTTGAGCAAATCAATCACCAAGGTGAGTAAACTAGTGCCTTTTAGGGTATATGGAGTCAACAATAGCAGCAGCAGATCTTAGAGCAAAATAGCAATGATAGTGTTTGTCCAAAGGAGATGAAGTGGATGGAGGAGGTGTAGGTAACCCAAGGCCTCAAACACCCAAGTCCTTAAGAGAAAATCGGCTAGAAAGTAAGAAGACTTAGGCCCTAGCGGTTTCTCTTTCCTTAGACAAATTTAGAAGTAATATATGCAATAGGCAATTAGAGTAGGGCTACTAGAGTGCTAGTAAGTAGGGATCTAGTAGCTACTTCTAAACAAGATGTACTTTGAGAATTTCAACAAGTGGAAGACTATAGAGAAAAAGATAATAACTTATGTTTCTCTCCTAGGGTTTTGAGCAAGCAATTTCATAATCTTTAACATGAACCTAGTAAAATTTACCGCAAGCATTTAACATAAATAAATTGCAGATTTTCTACTTACTTCACCAAGAATAATTAAGCCAAACCCTAGTTGAAGATCCTCCACAATGAAAAATAGCCAAAATACACCAAGATTTGTCTCTCCAAGAAGTTGTGCACCACTTAATTTCAGCCAATAACCCTTAAAGAGGGCAGAATTTCAGACCACACACTTGTGTGATGAGAGATGATGAATAAACATGACAGTTTTTTCTCTTATTTATATAGTATCAATGACCTTTAATTACAATTAGGTCATAAAAAGGCCGACATGGCCAAATTACATTAGAATCCAGTTTTTACATAAATGACAATAATTAAACCCTAAATTCATCTTCAAGAGTGACATCATGCCCTTCTAGGGTGACATTAGGCCCCTAAGGTGGAACGCTAGGCCTCAAGTGCAGAACGTTTGGCCTCCAAAGGCCCTGAATGTTGCCACATGTGCCAACTAGCACACAACTGCCCATCATAAATGCAAACCCTAACTCTGGATGACGTCAAGGTCAAAATGATGATGTCAAGTGCTCTCAACGGTCAATGTCCAGGTGGAAAGGCAAAACCCCCCTGGGTCTAGGTCTGTCGGAGTGTCCCTGGTGCAACGTCCTTCTTTCTTCCTGGTGCAACCCTCTGGTTTCTCTTTCCCCTAGGTGGGGTCACAACATCCATTTGTTGGGCTTTCAGCCCCATGGAGGTCCGACCTAATCATTCCCCCATATGTACTTGTCCACCAAGCAAAGTCCTGCAGCAACAACAAGTACGCCTTCCAGGGGCTCATAAGTCACAAGGATCATAGCAATGTCAATCACATCTAATAATCAAATTATCCAAACATGTGCATCAAACCCCCCTTCACCCACACAAATGCTCAAAGACGTTATGCAGTTTAACAAGTCATGTTTGGAGAAGGTCTCGGGATGTCATATTGAGCTAATCCTCCTTAAGTTTGGGGTGTTTCCCATGTGAGAATCAATCTAGGTCATGTAAGTGTGTGTGAAGTGGTGTAGGGGAAATGTTTAGGCAGAGGGTGTAGTGATAACATGGAAATGTAGGTCTTGCCTGTGGGTGCCTCTGTAGAGGACGAGTTGCACCTTATCATGGATGCCATTGTTTCCTAGCCCATTCAATTCCTTTTATTCTTAGTTTTATTGCTTTTGGTCTTTTTTCTTTTCAAGGGAAAAGCTGGGGGACACTGTCCTGGCATGGTGACCAGAGGTGACAGCGTTACCCACAAGCATTTCACGGAAATGAGAAGGTTGGCTCGTGATGAGACCCCCTTTCTCTTGGCTATGCCACCAAGATCCACTACCCTGGTTTGGTGACCAGATAGATGGTAGTGTCATACTGCTACATGCCCATGGACCTAGAAGGTCGGCTCATGATGAGACCTCCCATCCACCAATTAGTACCTTGAGTTTTGATTTATCTTATGGGTCCCCTTTTCTTACTGAGAAGCCTTTTATTGCTTTCTCGGGAATCCCTAGGCGAAGCATCTCAAAGGTTTCATTTTGTCTTTTAACTCTTGCCAGCTACTTTTACCCTCTTGGCCTTTAGCCCCTTCTTCCCACAAGGCAAGGTACAACCCTTCCTAGCATGGAAAACCCAATGCCTGAACCAAGGTGGGGGGAGATGAGAGAAATAATGATGGAAAGTGGTAAGTATGGAGGGAATGGACGATGACCTTTCACAAACCCACCCAGTGGCAACTCATCCTAAAGGGGAATCAGCTTACTAGGGAATTATGTCACCCTCCCAGGTATGAACAAGTTAAAGAGCATAATTTCCAAGCAAACGTTATGAAATGAAGGAGAATTCAGTGCAACATATTCAAGTGCTTCAAAAATCAGAGTGACACATACCATGATACCTGGACTCATTACCTCATGGAGCAGGAACCTTCTCTGACGTAGGACCAAGCCAATGGTGGTGGGTGTTTTTGTTGCTGACAAGACAAATATGGCGACGAAGAAGAAAGATGGGTCCTCGGGGCCATGCTCAAGTCATGCGGCTCACCGACGCTCCATGCCTGGGACCCCTCCAGGGCCATGCTCAAGTCATCTGGCTCTCGGCACTCCATGTCTAGGACCTATGGGCCTCGAGACATGATCTCCTTAGTTATCCCTAGGATGGGGGATAACAGGTTTCAACCAAGGTGCTACAAGGATGTGATGTCCCCATCCGCTTAGCCTAATTAAGTTCCCGTGGGCTAAGGCGGAAAAGTGAACTAGAGGTAATATTTCGCCTAGGAGAACTTTATAAGGTAAAAGTGGGAAAGAGGGGACAAGGGTCCTAGGCTAATCAAAAAGTCACTTTAAAATTATAAAGTGAGAAACCCACTAAAGTGACTTTTATTTTATTTAAATAATAAAGGAGTGGGAAAAAAGCTCAAGTGAACATAAAAGGGAAAAATGAGGAATTTCCCCTCATTCCTGCATTTGCTTATTGAGAAAATAGATTTGGAGAGCTCTTGGAGAGTTTTCTAGGGTTTTTGGAAACCCTTGCCTTTATCTTTGGTTTCGGTGTTGCAACTATACACCCTAGCTAGATTTGGGAAGAGGTCGCTTCAGATTTCTTCATTGATCTTCAGTTTAGCTGGGTTTATTCTCTCGTAGTTGAGTTTTCTCTTGTGACAGAAGAGTTTCATGATTTCTGACTGAGTTTGATGTGAAAGGTGGTCGAATCTTCTGTATTGGGCAGCATACTCTCTTGGAAGAACATTTTTCTGCAGTGGGGGTGAATTTAGAGTGTGCTGGACACAGATTTTTAGTTGAGTGGCCGAGATTACACTTGAATCTGGGCTCCTTAACTCTGTGGGTCGAGTTATTGTTTTGAGGGGTTGAAATATCAACTCTGTTGGGCACTACCTTCAGTCTGGGCGCATTACTTCCTTTCTGGGCGCACTTGTTTAAGTATTGGGCTTTATTCTTATTGCTGGGGGACTATTAGCCCATTGCTGGACGTTGGTTTATTTCTGAGAGCCATTCCACCATTGCTGGGCGTCTTGCTCTTATTGGGGCACCACAATAATCATCCTAGAAGGCTGTTACTGTATCGCTGGGCGCTATTCCTCCTTGTGGGCACCTTTGCTCTTGCTGGGAATCACCTCTGGGTGCCTTCATCACTTTGTTGGGCACTTTCCTCTACTGCTGGGCGCTACAAACATTTTTAAGGTACATATATGCTGTCATTTATATCCTTGTAAATTTGTGGCCATCAGCTAGTACCTACAGGCTCATATTTGAAGGCATATATCAGCTGTATGAATATATATCTTTCTCAGACAACACTATTTCCAGCCCAGAATCATATATCAGTCCTTGTTTATCGTGTTTGCTGCTGATCTGTACTGAATATCATTATCAGATTTGATGTTTAATGGTGGCTGAGTTATTGATAATTTTATATAGTGCCATTGTGGGTGAATATACCAACAGCAATTCTTTATAATGTTATGTGCCAACCTTTGACAAATGTGTTAAGCTAGAGCAGAGAATACTTTGGAGAAAATATTATATCTGTGTTATCATCAGTTGTTCCATTGCAAGAAATATTAAAATTGCATCTACTGCAGTCTGTATATAAACAGTTTGAAGAAATTTCTCAGTGACAAACCCTCCTTAAACCCTGAAAAAAAAAATTGTCTCAAACATAAAGGGGTATCAAGTGGGTATTTTACAGTGGTATCAGAGCATGTTCCTCGACAGCTGTGGGGTTTGAGGGCAGCATTGAGTAAGTTTTATGAGAGGGGGAGACGACAGAAACGTCACATACAGGAGGCGTAGGTACAGATCTCAAGAACCTCCTCAAGGGCATAGAGAAGAAGTGGTGTTGGGTGAACAAGGAGTAGCACATTCTGGAGCAGGTAAAGGGAAGGAGCACATGGGGGAAGAAGAAGACCCACAAATTGGCAGCCTCTTCCAGATGATGAACGATTTGGCCAAGGGCCAAAATATGATGATGGATCTATTGGGGCAGCTAGCACTTAACACCATAGAAGGGCAACCTAAAACAAATCAGAATGGTAAAAGGGGCTCTAACAACGGGGAAGGGACTCATTCTCGCACTACCATGCAGAGCCACCCTCACTTATACACCAAGACACCCAGACCCACCATGCCATAGTTCTTGAGTGGTGAGATAGCGTCGGAGGGGCCAACAGAGCAGGATGACTCTTACTTGACCTATTTGGAGGAGTATAGGAGGTTGGGCAATGACTTTCAAGCAGCTATGTCCTTCACTAACTTTTGCCACCTTAAGCAGAAGAATCGACCTAGAGGGTCTAAAGGACACCCAACCATGAGCTTCAGAAGACACTGGGGAAAGTGACCATTCCCAACTTTGACGGGTCCTCAAAATGTTCGGCAAGAACTTGGGTGCAGAAGTTGGACACATATTTCCAGCTACAGCAGATGACGGAGATGGAGGCCATTAAATTGGCTACTCTACACTTAGATGGCGAGGCCCATGAGTGGTGGTACCATGGGTTAGTGACGCTGGGTCACGTAGGCATCACATCATACCTCGACTTCACACAGAGGATCATCGAGAGGTTTGACAGGAAAGACCCCAAGATTCATTTTCGAGAGTTGGCTCAGCTCAAAAAGACAGGTAGCCCAGAGGCATTTATCTCTGAGTTCCCGAGATTAGCAGTGATGGTGACAGACATATCTGAGGCACGGTTGGTGATGTTGTTTGTTGAGGGGTTATCTAAACCCTTACGTGGTTGGGTCAAGGCTTATAAGCCAGCCACCCTGCAGGATGCAGTCAGCAGAGCTAGAGACATGCAGGATGTTGTTCCTAAGAGCAAGTTCCCTCTTAAACCCACCTTCCCCCAGAAGAACAAGGAAGTCAAACCATTTCAGAAGGATTGGGAAGGGAAACCGAGATTGGATGAGGAAACCAGAAGGGAGCTAAGGAAGAAGAAGCTATGTTTCAATTGTCAGGATCCTTGGGTTCCAGGACACAGGTGTGCGAGGAAGGACACAGTGGGCAAGGCCCATTACATCGAGGTCTATTCCGACAGTGACAGTTATACAGAGGATGAGGGGCAGGAACAAGAATAGGGACACCAGGCATCAGGTGAGGAGACATTACAGGCTGGGGCTAAAGGCCCTGTTATGGCATCCATGTCAGGTTTTCCTAGGTACCACACATTCAGAGTCAAAGGAGTCCTGCAGGGGCACAAGGTTACAGTGTTGATTGATAGTGGGGCATCACACAATTTTATAGATGCAGCCATGGTGGAGAGGCGAGGGATCCCGACAGAGGAATTTGAGGGGTTCACAGTGATCATACAGATGAAATGTATCAAATGGATTCCCAAGTTGAAAATAACCATGGGGAATTATACGTTGACAGATGACTTCTTTGTGGTGGATGTGCCAAATACTAATGTGGTATTCAGGGTCCAGTGGCTATACTCCCTTGGAAAATACACTACTGATCAAAGGGCCATGGAAATGGAATTCACAGGACCGGATGGCAAAAAGGTAGTTTTACGGGCAATGCACCAGTATCCGCCCAAGATTGTATCATCCCACAGCATGGAGGCAGTGATGCGGCATGGAGACATAGAATGGGCAATGGAGTGCTACATCTCTAACAGGGAGCTGCCAGATTGTCATCGACAACATCCAGAAGACATTCAGGTATTACTTCGTAAACACCAAAAGGTTTTTGGTGACATTCCTCCAGAAGTACCCCCAAATAGAGGGTTTGAGCATATTATAGAGTTAGAAGAAGGGGTTCAAGCAGTCATAACCAACCCTTACCACCATCCCAAGATGTACAAAAACGAGATAGAGAAAACGATCAAGGAGTTGCTAAGGATAGGTCACATCCGGCCTAGTTCTAGTCCCTTTGCTTCTTCGGTAGTGTTGGTCAAGAAGAAGGATGGTACCCTGAGGATGTGTATTGATTACCAAGCCCTTAACAAGAAGACCATAAAGAACGAGTATCCAATTCGGAGGATTGATGAGCTGATGGATGAGTTGAGAGGAGCAAAATACTCTTCAAAGATTGATCTTCATTCAGGATACCACTAGATTAAAGTTCGGGAGCAGGACATCACAAAGACTGCTTTCCGATGTCATTATGGACATGATGAGTTTCCGGTTATGCCATTTGGGCTAACCAACGCTCCCGCTACATTCCAGTCTTGCATGAACCATGTGTTCAATAAGCAGTTGAGAAAAATTGTATTAGTCTTCTTCGATGATATCCTCATTTATAGCAAGACTTGGGAGGAACATCTCAGGCATTTGGACGAGGTGTTGGGAATCTTGGAGGATCGACAACTCTACGCCAAAGAGTCTAAGTGTGAATTTGGTATGACTGAGATGCTTTATTTGGGGCATATAATTGGGGAAAATGGGGTCCAAGTTCACAAGGAGAAAATCAGGGCAATCTTAGAGTGGCCAACCCCCAGAAATGTGACCGAACTGAGGAGCTTCCTAGGCCTCTACACTTATTACAGGAAATTTGTTAAGGGGTTCTCACAGCTGACGGCACCTCTTACATATCTCACTAAGAAGGGAGCTTTCAGTTGGACAGATGAGGCACAAGCGACACTCGAAAACATGAAGCAGGTAATGAGTTCGTGTCATGTGCTAGCTTTACAAGACTTCACTCAGCCATTTGTGCTTGAATGTGATGCTTCAGGGACCAGAATAGGGGCAGTGTTAATGCAGAATAGCCACCCCATTGCTTTTGAAAGCCACAAAATTAGGGAGTATGAGCTGCATTATTCAGTATACGACAAGGAGATGTTGGCCATCATGCATGTCTTGGCCAAATTCAAACAGTACCTGGTGGGGAACAGGTTCAAAATAAAGACAGATCATAACAGTTTGAAGTTCCTCATGGATCAAAAGGAATTGAGCGAGAGACAGCAAAAGTAGATCAACAAGATCCAGGCCTATGATTTTTCGATTGAGTATGTGAAAGGGAAAAATAACATAGTGGCGGATGCCACCCACATTTTCCCTCATGGATGTAACATCAGATTGGAAAGCTCTCCTCTTGGTAGAATATTCAAAAAATAAATTTGCTTGCAAGATATTAGATGGGCAAATCCAGGATGACCGTTATAGATTGATCGATGACATCATCTATTACAAGAACAGGATCTATTTGGTCCCAGAATCTCAGCTAAAAGAGAAGGTTATGCACGCAGCCCACAGTTCGCCATTATCAGGACATCCGGTCTACATAAAAACTTACAGGAAGATCAGAGAAAGGTTTGCATGGAAGGGCCTCAAGAACGATGTTTTAAGATTCGTGAAAGAATGTATTAACTGTCAGCAGAACAAAGCAGAGCACACCCATCCGGCCGGGTTACTTCAGCCTCTACCCATTCCAGAAAAGAAATGGGAGAGTGTATCGATGGACTTCATTACAGGGCTACCCCAGGCACAGGGTAAGGATTGTATCTATGTGATGGTAGACAGGCTCACAAAGTTTGCCCATTTCTTCGCCATCCCTTCTAAATATTCAGCAGCATAGGTGGCCGAATTATTCTTCGGGGAGGTTTTCAAGCTCCATGGTTTTCCCAAAACCATCGTGAGCGATAGGGATAGTTGGTTCATGGGAGGCTTCTGGCAAGAAATTTTCGGACTGGTCAGGACCGAACTTACACCCATCACGAGCTACCATCCCCAGACTGACGGGCAAACAAAGATCGTAAATAAATGGCTTGAAGGGTATCTAAGAAATTATGTATCAGGAAAACAAAAGGCTTGGATTAAATGGTTACATCTCAGGGAGCACTATTACAATACATCCTATCATATGTCGATCGGGATGTCACCCTTCAGGGCACTATATGGATACGATGCCCCTACTTTTGTTGACCAAATCTTTGGGGAGAGTCGAGCCCCAAAAGCCAAAGACCGGATCCAAGAGAGTCAAGACATCCTTAAGACTCTCAAAGACAATTTGCAGATGGCCCAGAATCAACAAAAGATGTATGCAGATCAGCACAGGGTGGAGCACAACTTCGAGGTGGGGGATTTGGTGTACCTTCGCCTACAACCTTATCGACAGTCGTCACTGAAAATGAGAGGGGTGGAGAAGTTGAAACCTTGATTTTATGGACCTTACAGGATTCAGCGGAGGGTTGGGGAAGTGGTCTATGAGCTAGAACTTCCAGAGGGATGCAGCATGTTGCCACTTCTACCAAGCTGCCACCATTAGATGAAGAGGGACAGTTGGTTCCGGTTCCTGAAGAAATTTTGGAGGGCAGGGAACGGAAGCTGAGAAACAGGACTATCAAAAAGTACCTTGTCAAATGGAAAGATCTGCCTATCGAAGACGCTACATGGGAGAGCGAACAGGTGCTTCAACATCCCAGATTGAAATTGCTTGTGGACAAGCAATCTTGGACGGGGACGACTGTGATGTTCCCATCCGCTTAAGAGCCACAAGGGCAGAATTCCGCTAGCCTAATTAAGTTCCCATGGGCTAAGGCGAAAAAGTGAACTAGGGGGCATATTTCGCCTAGGAGAACTTTATAAAGTAAAAGTGGGAAAGAGGGGACAAGGGTCCTAGGCTAATGAAAAAGTCACTTTAAAATTATAAAGTGAGAAACCCACTAAAGTGACTTTTATTTTATTTAAATAATAAAGAAGCGGGAAAAAGGTTCAAGTGAACATAAAAGGGAAAAATGAGGAATTTCCCCTCATTCGTGCATTTGCTTATTGAGAAAATAGATTTGGAGAGCTCTTGGAGAGTTTTCTAGTGTTTTTGGAAACCCTTGCCTTTATCTCTGGTTTCAGTGTTGCAACTATACAACCTAGCTAGATTTGGGAAGAGGTCGCTTCAGATTTCTTCATTGATCTTCGGTGTAGCTGAGTTTATTCCCTCGTAGTTGAGTTTTCTCTTGTGACAGAAGAGTTTCATGATTTCTGACTGAGTTTGATGTGAAAGGTGGTCGAATCTTCTGTATTGGGCAGCATACTCTCTTTGAAGAACGTTTTTCTGCAGTGGGGGCGAATTTAGGGTGTGCTGGGCGCAGATTTTTAGTTGGGTGGCCGAGATTACACTTGAATCTGGGCTCCTTAACTCTGTGGGTCGAGTTATTGTTTTGAGGGGTTGAAATATCAACTCTGCTGGGCACTACCTTCAGTCTGGGTGCATTACTTCCTTTCTGGGCGCACTTGTTTAAGTATTGGGCTTTAATCTTATTGCTGGGGGGCTATTAGCCCATTGCTGGACGTTGGTTTATTTCTGAGAGCCATTCCACCATTGCTGGGCGTCTTGCTCTTATTGGGGCGCCACAATAATCATCCCAGAAGGCTGTTACTGTATTGCTGGGCGCTATTCCTCCTTGTGGGCACCTTTGCTCTTGCTGGGAATCACCTCTGGGTGCCTTCATCACTTTGTTGGGCACTTTCCTCTACTGCTGAGCACTACAAACATTGTTAAGGTATATATATGCTGTCATTTATATCCTTGTAAATTTGTGGCCATCAGCTAGTACCTACGGGCTCATATTTGAAGGCATATATCAGCTGTATGAATATATATCTTTCTCAGACAGCACTATTTCCAGCCCAGAATCATATATCAGTCCTAGTTTATTGTGTTTACTGCTGATCTGTACTGAATATTATTTATCAGATTTGATGTTTAATGGTGGCTGAGTTATTGATAATTTTATATAGTGCCATTGTGGGTGAATATACCAACAGCAAATTCTTTATAATGTTATGTGCCAACCTTTGACAAATGTGTTAAGCTAGAGCAGAGAATACTTTGGAGAAAATATTATCTCTGTATTATCATCAGTTGTTCCATTGCAAGAAATATTAAAATTGCATCTACAGTAGTCTGTATACAAACTGTTTGAAGAAATTTCTCAGTGACAAACCCTCCTTAAACCCAGAAAAAAAAAAATTGCCTCAAACATAAAGGGGTATCAAGTGGGTATTTTACAAAGGATTAGTTTTGTTAATTGATTTGCCTAATACTTTCTAGGAACATCCATCTTGAACGGTGGACACTCAATAATTTGAAGATAACTTTAACTTACTATTATTTTCTTAGTTATTTTCACAGCATTTAATGCTAGCTTATTGATGGATTGCATGTTTAAAAAGGATGCATTTGGTTTGGGATGTTTCTCTAAGAAGTACCCGTGGGGTTATTGACCCGTGGGGTTATTGGATGTGTTGATATCTATGGGTACTCCCAAATTTCCATGGGATAAAACAAAGGGGACAGCTAAAACGTATTTAGAAAAATAAAATTTCTCAAAAATTAAACCATAAAAAAATCGAACTCCCAGGAAAACTTCCTAGGAATTCATTCAATTTAAGTTTAAAACTACAAGTAGGGAAAATGATCCATAAAATGTAGTAATTACTTATTAGTAAATCAAGTACTAACTAGCATATGGTTTACATAACAACTAATTACATCCAAATGATTACATAACTGAGATAACTAATGAAGTTAGCCTATGAAATCAATTCCGCTTCAAACCCAGAACTGTCTGCTATTCCTAGAAAAACCCTACACTCATTACATGTTTTAATAACAACAGTAATTATAGTACTAAAAAATGTATAGTGTAGATAACAGAAACCCATGCATGAGATGACCCATCACACTGTATTAATGTTGAATCACGTACAAGAGCACAAATATTTTGCATTAGAAGCAGAATATATAGGTTAAGAAAAGAAAATTATTTCAAATTTCAAATATCAGAGAAACCCATGCATGAGATGACCCATCACACTATTAATATTGAATCACGTACAAGGGAACAACTATTTTGCATTAGAAGCAGAATATATAAGTTAAGAAAAGAAAATTGTTTCAAATTTCAAAAATCAGAGAACTGCAGTTTCAGATTCCTATTGCAAGAGAGTACGCAGAAGGGTTTATCTCCCCTTTTACAGGTACCTTTTTAATGGGCCATGTTGACAGAAACAGGCAGCAAAACCACGCGAACTATTCATCCCATAGGTGTGCATGTTCATCGAGCAATATCTAGGACATCTCCTGGACATGCCCTATTGGTTGGTGGGGGGGAACATCCCCCACATCCACAAGGGCATCCCCTGCCAATCGGGGATGTCCCCATAGCATCCTATCATCCCCAAGGATGGGGCAACACAAGGGATGTGTCCTGTAGTGGTGGGAACACCAAATAATCTGGAATTTGGGAGAATCCAGTGGACAACACACTAAACATAAGGACATTAATGTGTTGTTAACTACAAGTGCAGATTGGAAACAAAAACTTTCAAACAAACTATAGTGCTTCTATTCAAAAACTGGGTTCAACAATGGCGGTAGAAATCTTTGGAAGGAAATGTATGTGACGTTCATGTGTGAAAAAGCCTCATACAAAAAGGCAGAGCCCTTATTTATTCACAAGTTCAATAGAAAATGAAGAGACAAGGCAGGTGCTAAAATGTAAAACCAATGGTCAACTTGCCCAGACCATAAGCCCTACATATGAACTCAGAAACGGGTGCTCCAAAGCTCATCAGAAAGCTCTCGACAAGAAAAATGACATGAAGGGGATGCAACTCTGGTCACAAAGTTTTGCAGCCAAAAAAAGTTGTTTAATGCTTGAAAATGACCCTAGAAGCAAAGGACCCGAATCAAAGGGTTCTCTCTAAATCTGACTAAACCGGTCCAAACAGTCCCCACCTGTCCAAAACAGTTTGTAAGGGTGTCCGAACAGTCCAAATGGATGCCATGAATGCCTCAGATCAGTCGTCCCCCTTGGAGAGCAATGCTCCCCATTGTGGCCACTACCTAGACCAAGTGGGGTACTTCTGTTGAATCTAGTTCCCAATGAACCACTTCCCCTAGTGCATCAGTTGCCTTGCCTTGATAACCCAATAGAGTGGTATAGTCTTTGCCTTGCCTTGATAACCCAATAGAGTGGTATGGTCTATGTTATGGTCTTCATTGTGCTATCCACTACTTGATCTATTGTAGTTGGTGTCGTGCAATCAAGATTCATCTTTGTCAATACCAGGTGCTTTGTTGCATCTGATGTGTCCAACAGAGGTGTTAAATATAGGCAAATTAGTTCCACAATGAAGACAAGGTTTAGGCCAAGGAAGGGTGGGGTGGAATATTAAGCTCAAAAACATTCTCTCCCACTCACTTGGAGATGGTGTATGGCCCATAGCAAAGTGGCCTAATCTTTCAGTTTGGGTCCTGGAGCCTCTCCTTCTACAAATGAAACTGTTGTTTGTCACCAACCTTGTATTGGGGTGGTACCCTATGTATGTCATGGACTTTCTACAATATTTGTTGGATTCACTCCACAAACCTTGTTGATTTCTCTGCTTCTTTCTAAGCATGGGGAGACCCATATGTCGAAGTAGGGGGCAGAGCTACATCAATTGGGGCTAATTGTTAAAACTCCCGGACAACCTAAAATGGAATGTATCCAATAGAACTGCAAAGAGTCCTATTGTAGCTATGACATACATAAGGCAGAGTCTCATTCTTGGTGCATGGATGCAACCTATCATTTGGTTGACCACATCTATCTACCCATCTGTCTATTGTTGGAAGCCAATCGATTTGATCAACTTTGTGTCCATGATGGACCAAAAGATGTTCGGGAATCAATTATCCCTATCTTATACAATGGTGCTGGGAAGCCCAAAGTGAACCAAACATGCTTGAAGAAGAGCTTGGCAATGGCCTCTACTGAGATGCTCTTCTTATGGGGTGTCGGATTGAAAATTTAGAAAATCCATCAACCACCACAAATACATAGTCATTACCATGCTTGGTAGAAGGCAAACCTGTCAAGAAGTCCATGGAGCCTAACTGCCAAGGCTTGTTAAGAGTCAGCAATTGGGTGTAAAATCCCTACTACTTGATTTTCAACTTGGCAATGGAACAGGTAGTACATGACTTGATGTATCTACTAACATCATGTCGAAGCTTTGGCCAAAGCTTCGACATGATGTTAGTAGATACATCAAGTCATGTACTACCACCATCTTATCCACTCCAGAGTGCCCTGCCACCTGACTATTCTACACTTCCCAAATAATCTTTTGACACTCACCTAATGCCCTAGATGATAGAGAAGTCCACCTTGTAGAGATGATAATCATTAATCTATCTTCCTATAGTCAATCCCTGACATGTGTCAACGAAATCAAGGTAGCTACCATATAGTCGGGGCCAATCTAAAGTCTCATGCCACATGAGTTGAGGACTATACTCAGTGTTGTAGTTGGAAGGCGACTCAAGTAGTCTGCAACTCAGTTGGCACTTCCCTTCCTATACTTGATGTTGAGGTGAAACTACAAATTGTAAGTGGACCACTTCTAATGGCACTCATTCTGAAACTTACCCTGGGTCTACATGAATTGAAGAGACTTGTGATCCATGCAGATGATAGTTTCCTTTCCCAAAATGGTGAAATATATTGCTTCCATTGTCAACAAGCTTAGACAGTGGAGTAGAGCTCTTTGTCATAGGTCTATGCACCGTGTTTGTGAGGGTCTCCTTATGGTAGGCAACTGAGTGTCAATGTTGAGTAAGGACAACACCAATTGCATACTCTAAGGCATCCGTCTCAATTGCTACAGATTTGGATGACTAAGCACTAGTATTGAACATAGTCAAGGTTTGAGCTCTTCAAAGACCTATTGTTGTGCTCCAATCCAAATTAACTTGGCTTTGGCTTACCCTCTCATTCCCTGATTCAAAGGCCACGAGATGTGAGAGAGCCCCAATACAAACCTATGGTAAAAATTGGCAAGGCCCAAGAAGTTGTGAGGCCCTGTGAGTTTCCTTGAGGCTAACCAATTTCTAATCACATGGATGTTTTCTAGATCAACATGTACTCTATCCCAATCAATAATGCATCTCAAATATTGCATCCTTTGCATACCAAAAAAGCACTTTTCTAGGTTCAATTGGCACTTGGTAGGTACCTAATTTGAGATTGACCTCGCAGAAGAATTTGGCACCTCTAAGCTAGCTTAGCAAGTCATCAACCCAAGGAATGAGATACCATTTTTTTACTATGATCCTATTCAAGCCTCGGTGGTCAAATACAAAGTCATCGTGTCCCATTTTTCTTCTAAACCAACACAATTGGACTCCCACAAGGTGAAGCACTAAGTTGGATGTGGCCCTTTTTTATCAACTTCTATATTTGTGGCTTGATCTCATCCTTCTCCAAAATAGAGCATATGTACACAAACCCATTGGGTTGGGGGTGATAGATGTCAGGCCTGTTGAAATATTGTAACTTCGAAGAATAATCTAATTATACTTGAGTTATTATCTTATAGATCAAATCCCCTTTTGCAGATTGATCATGTCGAGTCTTGTATAAGATCAAATCCCCTTTTGTGGATTGATCAAACCATATTTATATGGTGGTATTTGTAAAGTCGGCCCCTAGTGTTTATAAAGTGGTTTTAACCACTTCTAGAAGAAGTCGGCCCTACTAAGTGAAGAGACATAACCCTAGCGCCTCCTCAACTAGTATTCATATGTGAGGATGGTGCCTCACTTGTTCACACTCACACTCACTATCAAGTGCGCATATCTTGAAGGCAGATGTAGTTGCAGGAGGAAGGAGAAGAGAGGCGCATGCTCAGTGTTGGTTTATCTTTGGTGTTTTGGTTTTAGTCTTGGCATTATTATGGCAATCTATTATTGAGGAAGATTTTTGCTGGGTTTTCTCCCCCATGAGGGTTTCCCAGGATAAAATATTGCGTGTGATTGTGTTTCTTTCAGTGATCCTCTTTATGTTGTTGTTTTGGAAATGCATTTAATGCTCATGTAATTTGGAAATAACCTAATAACAACAGTAAAAACTTAACATGGTATCAGAGTTTGACAGAATAGAACATCTTTCACCGAGTATCTAGACGTCACTATTGTCGTACAAGAAAATTAGGGCTTTCTACTGAAGAGGAATTTTTGACCAAAAACTATCTCGAGAAGTGTGCCCTGCCCTGCCCTAGCGCATCTTTTGGCAGCTTGAGCAAACTTTTCCAGTGGTTAGTTTCTCCGAAAAGTCAAACCCTAGTTTTGACTGGTACTAGAAAACTAGACCCAGTACCAGAGGTACTGGTCCAGAATTGCAAGAGCCTCACTACCAACTATCTCTCTCTTGGTATCCCTAGTCTAGGGGCTAGCCAGAGAATCTTGGACGAGACTCTAAGGGCCTCCTCCATGTATAGAGACAAGCATCATTGGTCAAGATACAGGAAGAAACTAGAAAGGGCATGTTGCCGTCCTTATACACACTTGCAAACGTGAGCTAAGTCCGGCTCACTTAGTGTGTCCTTGGAGGCACAATGCCTAGGTTCACAGCCCACGCTGTCACTTTGATTGGAACCTCTTCCGTCTAGGCTTACTCCTAGGGAAGCCAAGGGGGGTAGACCCTAGTTTCTAGATAAGGTTTAGAGTTTAAGTTCTAGGAGTTGTTTTTAATTAGTTAAGGTTTGGGGGAATCTAACCTATGATGCTAAGGCAGCAATGCAAGATGCAAGGGTTAGTATGTTAAGCAAGCCTTTTCCCTAAGTCAACTAAAATTAGTGCCTAAGGTTGGGCAAGGGGTTAACTAGATGTTAGGGTGTTTCGTTACAATGTGATTACAAAGATTACAAAAGAATAACTATTCTACAAAATTAGATACAAGTATTCACAGTGAAGAATGCTAAGTACAAAATGACACAACAAGCTAACCACGTTATTTCAATGTGCAGGATATCAAAGAAGATCAAGACATTAGCATTATCAATACATTAGGCCTAAGCATGCCCCAATAGCACTTACTCTATTGGACTGCTCCTCAATGGCAACATCAACATTCAAGGAACTTAGAAGATTTAAAAGTTTAAGGCACAAGCGTTCCACAATGATTAAGATACTTAGGTGACTAACCACAAAGCAATACTTGTATTAGATTAAAGATTAAGTTTGCAAGTATTCAACCCTTAAGATGTATCAAAATAGATCAAGGTTATTAAATGCTTAGTGATTTAAGGGTTTTTAAGATTTAAGAGACTTTAATTACCCTAGCTAAGTGTTTCACCAAAGCCTCCTCCCCCAATGGCCAAATAGTGGTTGGATGCTCAAGATAGTGAAGCAACGAGGCCCACCTTAGCTGTCACAGTCAGCCCAAAGAATTGAATTTTTACGGAAAGGAGGATCCTTCGCGCCGTGAGACCATCCCCGGCCTATCACCTTCCGTTGCCCTCCTCAATCCCCGTTTTAGATGGTGAAGATGGTGGTCTAAGGTACCCTATTAAGTTGATATATCAATTGGTTAGACTTTTAGGTGTATTTTAGAGTGTTTTAGTGATTTTATGATGCTTTAAAATGGTGATTTATTGACAAGGCCGAAACTCACTTCAGCTTGTTAAGTGTGTTACTTAAGCATAAAAATGAAGCATCTAACACATGTATAGCAATGTAAAAGCAAGCTGAAATAACAATTTAGTTTGTCACTATGATTGCACCATTAACATGAGAAAGATTGTTAAGAAAAACTACTAAAGCACAAGGCAAGAGCAACTTGCCAAAAAGAGAAAGAAGAACTCAAGCTTGCACCACCTATCTTATGTTTGTTTTAAACCATTAAGAGCAAAACACTAAGAAGAGAAGCTTGAAGATTTAAGTGTGTACCTACACTATCAACTTTATCCAACAACCATTAACTTAAGTGTGATGGAAAATGGCCTTAAGATTTTAGAAAATGAAAGAAAGTGTTGCCTATTATACATTTATGCATAAACCATTTAGTATATGTTGGATTGAAGCATGAAACAAAATAGATCTTGAAAGATATTAAAATATGCAAATAGATCTAAGTAAGTTGATTATGCCCCAAGGGCTTAAGCTTAAAGATTAATGTGTGAGAGATCTAGGTCTAGATGATTTTAACCATTTAAGCATAAATAGATCAAAAGCACATTAAAACCCTAGCCTTACAATTTGGGGTAGTTCTCTCCCAAAGTGTAGGTGATTATTAGAGTTAGAAGATAACTTGGAAAGAAAGAGATAAAGAAGCAAGAGAGAGAAGCAAGCAAGGAAGAGAAGAAGCTCACTAACCCCACGTCCTAGCTTGAGAGAGTGATTTAGAGATAGAAAACTCAAAGCTAGATCTTACCCAAACTCACACGTGGGAGGTAGGCCGTACCAATCATTCTCCCACACTATGAGCAACTAAAAAATCAGCAAGAAGTGAAGAAAGTATGCCCAAGAAGGTAGAAGAAGTAAAGAGAAAAGTTGAGAATGTTACCCACTTGAAGAGAAGGGTCTTGGAATGTGGTGTGGACGTTTTTGGGGTAGCATAACCCTCTCAACCAGATCTGAACCTGCAAAAACCAGCAAGGTATACTTACTGGAAATGCTACACACAACAAGCAAAGATGTAGCACCATTTTTCACTCACTACTGTGTAGGTGTTACTACGCGGAATAACAACATTCTCACTCGCAATTAATCACATGCATTCAAAACAAGTTAAACACATTCAACACAGAGTAATCATACGATTTACTGCCATCATCAACAATCAATACTATTTAACATCAATTCATATACACAGCAGAAAACATGATGATTATAATACACAAAGATACAGAAACATAATTAAAGCATCATCTGGTACTTATCTTTGAACAATGGTAGATTCCACCAACCAAGTGCAGGCTTTCCACGAACCTCCCAGCCTTAGACCGCACTGCTCATCAGCTCAACAGTGGGTCACCCCCGAGCTGGGACTAAGCTCCACCCCAAGACAAGGAATCCTAGGCTAGGCTGAGGTTACAGGGAAAACACACAGTCACGAGGATGGAATTCTCTCCCAGGAACCTCTCACACTCACTGCCCACAGACGCTCCTTCCCCACATGCCTGTTCCACCGCAGGAGTATACACCTTCTCTGTCACCTAGACATTCCTTCGGCTGCTAACCTCCCTTGCCTTGGGTTACAGCAACAGACCGGACCGGAAGTCTCCGAGCTCTGTGGCAATTACAGGGTTCCTTCCAGGAGTTCTCTCCTTCCTCTGCGCACTCTCTCACCTGGAGAGAATCGCTCACAGGCCAACAAGCCACACGCAGTCTAGTACTGCGTGGCCACAACAACCCACGGGGAAAATAGACACAGGCTATCCCAAACTGGTTCAGCAATCACAGGATGGTCTCACGGTCACAGCTTCGGGACAGGGACTCCACGCACAGGCTCGCTCTGTCAGACAAAGGATGCATCAGCTTTCCGAATTTGACACAGGCTCTCTCGGAATCAACACTGCGGCTCTTGGTTCAAAGGGTGTATGGGGTATACTCTTACAGAGGTCGGGTCGGACGTACCGTTCAGCAGATCGGGTCCAATGAAGGAGAAACCCCTATCACCGCTCGATTCAGCAGTTTTCACTGCCATTACAACATAGTCCCACGGCTATGGGTTCGGGATTGCGTGACCAGCAATTCCCGCAGGGGTCGACACAGACTCCACGGCCCCGAACAGAGGTGTACTGGCTCTTCAGAACAAACACAGGCTTTTTCCCCATTTCAGAATTGCACGAGGGTCTCTTGCAGAGGTCACACGGTTCACGCTCTGGATAGTCCAGGGTCAAATGGAGGAGGAACCCCTCTCACGGCTCATCTTGGTCGTTTATTCGCATGCACCAGGGTTGACACTTGTCACCCTTGGAACTCCATGCGTTCCATCAGCATGCATCCGCTTTGCACGTTTTCCCCTTGCCAAGAACTTAGGATAAACAACATAAAATGCACATGTTTTTTGAAATAATAATAAAATATTATTCCCAAGGCTTAAGCCCCCCTAGGCTTGACACTTACCCATTTTTCCACCTTCCAGCCCCTAATCCCTTGCCCTCTCTATGGATGCTCAATCCCCCATCACTCATTTATCGTGTCGACCTGCACGCGGCGGTGTTTATATTTTATCAATGTGTTGCATACATATAAGTACAAAATCAGGCCCTTGGCCTCCAACCCTTAAGCTCTCTGGCCTAACAATCACATAAGCCCACCAGCTTATACAAACTTGGCTCACCAACCTATAACACATATTTACAATTCATTTCATACATCTGATTTACAACTGGGCTCGGCCTTGGGAACATTACAAAAGATGAAGAAAAATTTATATTTTTGGTAGAAATTTTTCACATAGAAATTTTTATAGAAAAGATAGATTTAGATGACCACTTTACTATGTTAATGCTAGCTGAAATATGTATAGAAAGGACAGCAAGAAAGAATGAAAAAAGAAGAGAAAGAAAAGAGGATCTTATGTGTATTTCAAGGGAGGACTCTTCCTTGAAGCATTCCCAATGAAACCCTTGAAGCCAAACCTGCAAAAACTTAGCAAAATCTATGCATACCAAGATAATATGGAGAAGCGTGCGAATAAGATGAAATACTTGCACCCTATCTAGCAATTCACATATATAGATCTACAAGAATACTCTTTGTTAGATCTACTCAAATAAAATACTTTACCCAAGATCTAGGCTATGCATAAATCAAATCAAACCATACAAGTTTACCTCACATGTAGCAAGAATGAAAGTATTTGTTGCTCTTCCAATGATCCTCCAAAGTTTCTCCTTTATATTACTCAAGAAGGGGATCTTGGAGAAATACTTGTTCCCAAACCCTGAGAGCCAAAGAATAGAAGAAAGATGGAACAAGAAAGAGAGAGAGAGAGAGGAAAATCAAGTAGCATAATATTAGCTCAAGATATGGTGAAGAGAAAGTGAGGAGACGGATCTATTTATACTTGGAGAGGCAAACTCACCCCTCTTGGATTAATGCCAAGTGTTCAACACCAAGCATAAGCCAGAATCCCAAGGGTAGGGCACACCATCTAGGGTTTTGAGAGGTAGATCTAGGGTGTGGATGAGTGAGGGAGTGTTGGGATCACACAAAATAGGTAGTGGGAAGCTATGGGATGCGTGCCAAGGGAGAGAAAGGGAGCCCAACCACAAAAACGAATTTTCTAGATGAGGGGGGCGTAACTCTCCTAGGAGGGCACACCATCTGGGGGAGAGGTGAGGAATGGAGTGGAATAAATGAGTTGTGAGTGTTGGGATCACGCAAAAAGGGTAGTGGGAGGCTAGGAAAAACATGCCAAGGGATAGCATAAGTCTCCCATTCATTTTTTATCATTTTTTTTACTTTTTGGAGACTTTCTAGAAGGAAGGCACACCACTCTAGGAAAAGTGACGTTTTTGCTTAATGGCTAGGTGAGGGGGTGAAGTGAGGGTTAGGAAAGGTTAGGAAAAATCTCTCTCATCTTTATCCATCTTTACTTTACCCTTTTAACTCATCATTACAAAAATACATTTTTGCTATGCCAAGACTTAGCAATTAAAATTGTTGTTTTTGACTGATTGACACTCCAAGTGGACAAACCCATAGCAAAAGTTGTTCGACTGAGCTGAAACTTGGTCCAAGGATGTAGGGGGTCTCATTCCATTTCTTTTAAGCACAAATACCCCTATCAAAAGTCCAAGGACCTAGTATTTGCAATTTTTGCTCAAAAATAGTTAATTAATTAAATAATTAAACCTCCAAACTTAGGGAAATTTAATTAAAAAATAATTAATTTAAAAAAACTACTTTAAACTCACTCAAGTGGAATTCCGCGAAACTTTCTAGATGTCTTGCATGGTCATTTGCAATGATTCCTAACAATAGTTACCAAAGGGCCAGCCAACTTTGGAGCGATGGATTTCTACCCACTTTGGAGGAATTGTACAGGTGTGAGGAAAAGCCAAAATCAACAAAGTGAAAAGCTCAATTATTAACTGAGGATAGTACTCTGTTGATGAAAGGAGACTCAGTGAACCGATCAAGGTAATTGACCTAGACATGATCCATGCAGACCTATTACATTGTGACTGCAGCAGTGCGGAAATTCGATTACAAAAAGAAGTGTTGGGCCGTGCGGAAATTCCAGTTACAAAAAGAAGTGTTGGGGCCAAAAATGCCCTATAGAACCAAAATCTTCGACAAATGAGCATCTGATGATGCATCTCTTCATGGCACATGGAGTTGACCACCTATGTTGGAGAGGCAGTCAACAGGGCCCATGACTCCCTAAACAACCAGTGGAATGGCCCTCAAATCTCATAATAAATGGGGCAACAAAACACGAAATGCCCCTAAGTCTCAACCTCCCGAAGATGGCACAAGTGGCAGATCCTATCCAAATAATCAAGCTAGTGCTCTACCTCCTTCCAAAATATATGCGAACCCAATCTGAATTGATCGAAGGGGATACAACAAGCATGCATCCAATGATAGAGTGTGTACAAAGGTCGAATAATGAGTCTGTCCCTCAGCTCCATGAAGTGCTTTGCATAAAGGGCCATATTTGGGCGTAACCTGCTCGATGGGTCTATCCAAGTGATTTGAATATATTGCCTATAAATGTCGTCCCAAATGATCCTATTCAACTCTTGCCTAGTAGGTAGGAGGTGGCCAAGTGCATCTAGTGAGCATCTGAACAAAGGGAGGTGGTCCATCGAAATACCCACAAACTCCAAAAGATCTAAGAACCTCGCAACCCAACCATGAGCCTATCCGGGGGACTAGCCAAAGCAATGGACTCTGATGAATAGTAGGCTAGGTAATAGCTATTGGTCCCAACCCACTATCGAGTCATCATAACCTTGAACACAATATAGGAGTGAGACAAAGCTAAAAACATTCTCAAGGCGAAGGGGGCAGGCACCAAACTCAACAAGGATGATGGGCATGGAGACTACCTGCTTGCATCTGATAAAGCATCGAAGGAGAAGGGTCTACACTCAGCCATGACCCAATCAAACTCTAATAAACAAGGCCCCCAAACCTCTAAACCATAAAGAACTATGGGTCATGTAATGGCATCCATGAGAGGCACCTTGGATAAGATACCTCAGAAATGATGTCGAAAACACTATTTCTTGAGCAGTGTCAAGGATCCATAGCCCTTATTGACACAAGGATAAAGAAGATGCCTCAAACTAAAATGAGGCACTAAGAACTATACCCCCAAGTATGTATAGGTGCTAGTAATATCCACCCTCTCCCGTATGAAGAAATGGTAATTTGAGAAGACCTTTTTCAACCCGTTGAAGATCATAACCTTGGTTTTACCTTTTTCGACCCGTTGAAGATCATAACCTTGGTTTTACCTTTTTCGACCCGTTGAAGATCATAACCTTGGTTTTACCTAGGTTGATTGTCAATGGAAAAGGTCACAAAAAAGGACGAATGCATCTAACTGTCTCTATAAACCCTCAATGGAAAAGGCTAATAGGATCACATCATTATCAAAAAGAAGAATAAATATCAAAACTTGGGGGAGAAGGCACCCATTACTGTCTTGGATATGCTCTTGAAGGAAAGACTCCAACTCATCGATGTAAATCCAAAACATGAGATACTAGACACCCCTACTTGACCTCAATAGTGCTCTTGATAAAGTCTGATACTCCATGTGTTATGCAAAGATAGTGTATGACAGACCCATACAAGTATATTATGGGTGCTCAGAGAATCTTGGAAATGCCAATCACTCTAAGCGTCTAGAATAGGGCCTCTTGTGGGACCAAGTCAAATGCTTTCTGAAAGTCTACAAAGCAACAATAGACTTTCAAAGACCAATGTCTCGCCTCCTCGGTGATGACTCAAAGTGTAAGGATGTGATCAATGGTCTGATGTGCAGGTCAGAAACCAGCCTGTCCTCTATCTCAAAGGTGTCTCCATTAAAGCTTCTCAAACAACTTCAAATGGAGAGAAGTAAGCATAGAGCTTTGAGAATGTATGACCAACCATGATCATCATGTAATTGTTAGGATTTGCACTGGAACCCAATTTGTGGATCGGGTGGACAGTGTGAAGGGACCAAGTCTGTGGGAAGACTACACTTTCAACATGATTAAATAGCTCGACAATGTGATCATTGAGGACATGAAGACCATGTTTGAAGAACTCAACTTGAAGCCACTCCTCGTTCGTTGCTTTGTCAGTATTCATCACTCTAACTACCTCGCAGATATTCAGATATGAGAATAAGTGGCAAGAGATGAAGGGGGGAGTGATGTGGGTCAAGGGAAGCCCAAGGACATCATATAGAGATGGAAGTATAAGAGAACATGGAGATAGGATCTGTCAAATTTTCACGGGCCAATTCAATGCATTCAATTTCAAATCTGAAAATTACTTCCAAGTGACCTCAAACAATAAACTAGGGCTTTTATCATTGAATAATTTTACACTGAAATTATGATAGAAAATTACAGCGAAAACAGAAATATCAGAGAGAAATCATCCATGCACAAGAGACACAAAAATTAATGTTCTGTAAAATTTCTAATTGGGAATTTCTGAGGACAAAAACAGTCCTCTTCAGCAATTTACAAACTCAACAAATTCCGGAAAAAACCCAACTTACAAATCTATTGTACGACCTGCTGATGTCAGTCATACGGCTGTCGTATGACCTATTGACGTCAATCGTACAGTCTGTTGATTTGTGTACCTTGGGAGGTGTTCCCCATGTGTTATCCCTTCTTAGCACATGTGGGAAAGTCACTTGGCTCTTTGTCCTATGTACTTTATGTTCTATTTTGTACTTGACTTTGGTTAAAGTGCAAAATGTCACTT
>SNQJ01S0010684.1:5964-34104 GCA_010110895.2 Picea sitchensis | reverse complement strand
TAGGACCTGGATTTTCTACACAGTCTGCACGTGTGGTCCATATAGTTCGTACCACACGTACAACCTATTTCTCTGTTGTTGTCACACGTGCGGCCTGTTTTAGCACTTTTTATGTCACACATGCGGCCTTCTCTCTCCTCATGTCATACGTGTGGCTGTCTCACACGTGCAACTGTTCTCCTAGGCTGAAAAAATGAAGAGAAAGAATGTCCAGAAACCGTAGGCCAGATTTGCCAAAGTGCAGAATTTCCTTTGCTGAAATTGCCACCCAATCTCCTTCACACGAGTGCTTACTCACTTATGCCAACTCCATAATGTCACAATGAGATGTCACAATGTCTCCTCACATTGCCTCTCCTTTTGTAGGAGTCCAAAGTGAGTTTAGAAGCCCTTAACTTAGTTTAAGGAGCCCTCCTCTAAACTCAAAATTAAATTAGATTTGTTTATTCTTCCATATGGTTGTGAAGCCCCAACATGTGGTTGTGAAGCCCCAACACAAGCCCCCACTCCAAACAAAAAAGGTTTTCACCAAAATGAAAATGCAATGTGAGTATCAACGACGATTCCCACATGCCCGACACCAAGACCAATGTGGGAATACCTCCCAATGCTACAAAACATCAACACTCCCTCTTAGCGAGGGAGGTATTCCATCCACCATCACTTGGAAGTAGATTTGTCTCCCACTGGAAGTGGCTTTGCCTCCCACACTAGATCCGCTACCATAGTTGCTCCCTCTGACACGGAAGCAAATCCTGTTGTATTACATGGACCCTTCTTGGAAGACACCTTGCTCCTAGAAGCCTCTCACTTCTGAGCATCATGCCTAGCTTCCTCAACCCATGACACCTTTCTGACAATCTTGGAAGACTCCTCTCTCCCACCTACCTGAAGGTTGACTTCCTCTGGACGGTTGACTCTCCCTCTGAGCCTGTTGACTCCCTCTGATGTCTAACTTCCTCTTGACAAATTTGGAAGGTTGCTCCTTCCCACCAGATCCTGAAGACTAACTCCCTCTAAGTTGCACAACCTTCAGAGCTACGTGCTCTTTGTCCTCTGTCACTCTGTTGCTTATCATAGCTCGCATAGGTTGGTCCTTTAGCCAATAGAAGTTGCTCTCTCTAACTACAAGAACCATTGTTGTGTCTAAGCTAGATCCTCTGGGCATGAATGATCCAGGTGGATATCGGTGGCCACCCACCTTTTCCAAATGGCTCAAAACGGCTTTTTGGCAATTTTGGCAATTTACTATTTTTAGCAGTTTTTTCGGGTCATGAACTTCCGAGGCCATTTTGAGGCCCTAAACGATGTTTTTTTGGGTATGTTGCTCCATTCTATCCCGAGCGTTGTAGGCCTCGGATAGATCTTTCCAACGAGCTATCGTGCGCCCTAAACGGAGATCGTACGCAAAAGTTACGACCCCGGGAAGTTGATGTACTAACTTACCCAAACGGGGCCCACATGACTTTTGGCGCTTCATCTCCTAGGGTTAGGGTTTTGGATGTCTAGGACTTTTGGCATTCCCGTTTATTGTAAAAAGGCCTTCAGAGCCTCATTGTAACCATCTTCTTGCAAATGCGAGTAGCCGTCACATCTCTTCTCAGAGATAAGCTGTCACCATTCTAGCGAGTCTTTCACTCTGTATTTTTACAGTCTCTGTACATTTCTTTGATTAATAGAAATCGTGTATTACACTATATATTTGTGTTTATGGTTGCATCTCTGATACATTTCTGTTATAGTATTGAATATCTGCAATATCTCTGTGCATTTCTTTATTATATCTCCGCTCTCATTTCGTGCCGAAAATAATCCAGATCAATGAACAACACCTGTCCATCTCGGAATAAAACCGCATAGCCCTTCTCCTCAATCGTTGAGACTGAGAGCACACTCTTTCTGAGTTTTGGCACCCATAGCACATTTGTCACTCTCAACACATCTCCTGACTCCATCTGGAATGACACTGTTCCAGATCCCTACACTACATGCTTGGTACCCATACCAAGTTCCACATACAAATCTGAGTCAGACTCTGTGAAGCTCTCGAACAACTCTCGTGCTCCTATCATATGACACGTGACTCCACTATCCACAAACCAAGTTCCACCACCGAAAACTTCTCCAGAAAGGGCAGAGACCAATAAGAACTCTCTCTGAAGCCTATCTACAACCACATCCACCTCTGTTGATGATGCCTACTGCTTCCTAGTCCCTTTCTTCCATTGTGGACACTGTGAAGCATAATGACCATGCTCATGGCAAACAAAACACTTGACCTTGCTAAGGTCCTTCTTCTTCCACTACTCTAGAGATGCCTCTCTCCCTGTGTCCTTCCAAGAACCATTTCCTCTCCCCTTCCTAGCATGTGCAGCTAGGGCCAAGTTCTCATCATCACTACCTCTTTGCTTGTCATTCCTGGACTCTTTCTGAGCCTCCTCCTGAATGCAATCGGTCCATAGTCTGTCAAATGGTGGAAATTTCTCTCGTGCACAAATCCCCTACACAAATGGTTCCCAAGACCCAGGGAAACCATTCAATGCCACATTCACCAACTTTGTGTCATCCACTGCCTCACCAATGGCTGCAAGTTGATCACGAATCTGAGTGATCCTCATGAGGTAGCTAGCAACTGTATCTGCATTGGACATCTCAACAGATCGGAGTTGGTGCCTCAAAATCAACTTTCAGTTCGAATTTTCGCTTTGGTACAAGCCCACCAAAGCCTCATACATCTCCTTGGTTGTCTTCTTCTCGAAAATATGAGGGATCAAGTGATCCTTCATAGAATCCAACAACACCCGCTTGGCCTTCACTTCCCGCTTTCTATGAGCTGCTAATTCATATGTATCCTTTGGATCTGGGATCACCATCTCAACATACTCTTTGAGATCGTTCTCTTCCAAGAGCAAAACGATCCTAGCCTTCCAGGCCCGAAAATTAGTGGCCCCCTCCAACCTGCCCTCCACTCTAAGAGTGCTCACCATTGTGACGTGCCATGAACAGAAAAAATCTGCAACAACAAATCTACAACAACCTGTGTCTCGACTCTCAAGAGATGATCCTTCTCTCTCTTCAAAGCCTCAGCGTTGATACCATGTCAATATTTCACAGGGCAATTCAATGCATTCAATTTCAGATCTGAAAATTACTTCCAAGTGACCTCAAACAGTAAACTAGGGTTGTTATCATTGAATAATTTTACACTGAAATTATGAAGAAAATTACAGTGAAAACATAAAGATTAGAGAGAAATCATCCATGCACAAGAAACACAAAAATTCATGTTCTTTAAAATTTCTGATTGAGAATTTCTGAGGACAAAAACAATCATCTTCAGCAATTTACAAACTCAACAAATTCCGGAAAAACCCCAACTTACAAATATGTTGTATGCCCTGCTGACATCAATCGTACTGTCCGCACGTGTGGTCTGAATGGTCCGTACCACACGTGCAACCTGTTTCTCTGCTACTATCACACGTGCGGCCTGTTTTAGCACTTTTTTTGTCACACATGTGGG
The DNA here is from genome assembly GCA_010110895.2 of Picea sitchensis. Taxonomy (NCBI): domain Eukaryota; kingdom Viridiplantae; phylum Streptophyta; class Pinopsida; order Pinales; family Pinaceae; genus Picea; species Picea sitchensis. The sequence goes on along the minus strand of SNQJ01S0010684.1, from coordinate 30,581 downwards.
CTTCTCTCTCCTCCTCATGTCACACGTGTGGCTATCTCACACATGCAGTTGTTCTCCTAGGCTGAAAAACTAAAGAGAAAGAATGTCCAGAAACCCTAGGCCATATTTGTCAAAGTGAAGAATTTCCTTTGTTGAAATTGCCACCCAATCTCCTTTGCACAAGTGTTTACTCACTTATGCCAACTCCATAATGTCACAATGAGATGTCACAATGTCTCCTCACATTGCCTCTCTTTTATAGGAGTCCAAAGTGAATTTAGTAGCCCTTAACTTACTTTAAAGTGCCCTCCTCTAAACTCAACATTAAATTAGACTTGTTTATTCTTCCAAGTGGGTGTGAAGCCCCAACACAAGCCCTCACTCCAAACAAAAAAGGTTTTCACCAAAATGAAAATGCAATGTGAGTGCCAACAATGATTCCCAAATGCCCAACACCAAGGCCAATGTGGGAATACCTCCCAATGCTACAAAACATCAACAGGATCAAGGTGGGAAGGAAGGGGATGCTGCCATGGAAAGATGGTGTGCCAAAAGGTTTTGGAGAATGGTGAAGGAAAGCACACAATTCACATCTCCTCTCTAAGATGAAGAGGTATTTCTTGTGGCAAAGGAGACAACGATATAATTCTTGAGACTGAGGTAGGAAGAGTAATCATGAGTAAAGGCATACGAAGTTGGATATGGAAGGCCTCACAATCCTTGTCATACCATTGGTTCATAAGGTAGGAACCAAGTTTGGGAGAGTGGGAGGGGGACCAAATAAGGTGGGGATAAGTTTTGAGGATTGCTTCCCAAATGGTCAAGGAAAGACAAGCATATTTGGCAGAGGTTAAATTAAGGGACAAAAACTAGGGATGGGAGGCAAGCAGGAGGTGGGATGAGAAGACCAAGGGATCCCCTTTATCGAAGAGGACAGTGGTCCAAGGTGGGCCCAACCAGGGAAAGGTAGGCAGAGTGGGTGGATCGACACAAAGGGAGAAAGAAAGGAGGGCGTGTTCAGCTAAAGGGATGGGGGTTACCAAGAAGTGGTGTATAATAGGGAGAAGATCTTGGCTGGTCATGACATAGTCCACTACACTAATCCCTCTAGCATGGGAGAGGCACATGAAGTGGCTAGAGTCCGAGGAGTGGGGAAGGTCGATTAGGATCAAAAGTTCATGAGATTCCCCAAGCCGCAAGAGGTGTCTACCATATGCTATAAGAGGCGCCAATGCATCATAAGAAGTTTAGTGAAGTCCTACTAATCTAAACTTAAGAAGTATGATCCTAGTGCAAGTGAATCCCATTGGATGGTGGAGGATGCATGGAGATAGAGCTCCACAAAGCTCCACAAATCTAACAGCTTGCTATGTGTTTGTTATCTCAATTTTGTGGTTCCTTAGCTCCTAAAAGGAAGGCTCAAAAGTATTTACAAGTACCTATAGTACAGTGGAATGTAGATCCTGAGGATGCTTCAATGATCGATGAGAAGGGTACTTCAAATACACAACCAGGCTTGTTTGGTGTACCATCGGATGACACTATATTGCAAGGTAGTAATGATGATGATACAGCAGAACCCAGTGAAGCTCAAGCATATCTAAAAATTTAATGTTATGTATCATTGCATGACCTTTAAGGAATCATGTACGAGTAGTGCGCACATACTTTAGACCTTTGCCATTTTTAACTATCTACTCGCCTGTTTTTATGAATTATTTGTCTTTTATCGTTTTTTTGGAATCATAATTGGTATTGATTTACGTTTATGTGGGATTGTTCAATATGATCATAAATTATAATTTGTAATTCACATTTATAAGATAATTTCCCCGTGTATTTAGCTTTTACATTAATAATTTCTAAAAAATGTCTTTTTTTAATACTTTTTGTCGTCCCTGGCCCCTGGAAAGTGGGGATTACCTTCCAGCAGTCGCTCAAACCCATCTCCCCGCCTACTCGTCCCCTAAACTCAGTGCAACATAGTTTCTAAAGTCTCAATTTTCACCTCTCTTTACACAATGTCGTAGAAGATCTTGTCCAACGGCCATAACTCTGGCATCTTCATGGAAACAATTTGTTGCAATTGCACCTCTAATGCTACCTTTTGATTGTAGGCCATAATACCACTGATAGTAGCATTGTTTTGGGCCAGAAAGAAAACTAATTCAAGGTATTTTAAGTTCTTATGGGCACCTGCTGCTTTGCTGATTTTTATATCAAGGCTGCTCACAGGATAAGCTCGTTTCCATCATTCCCAGCAGCAATCATTTTAAGCCTGTGATAACTATTCATGATCACTAAAATCTGTAACCCCCGATCTTCATTTAATAATTCCCTAGCCGGAGGCATTTCCGGAGTTTTCATAAAGAAATTATTGATAGACGAGGAATGAAGTTTAATAATTTGATCGAATAGAATATAAATGGCATAGAAAGGAATGGAATGGATGTACCTGTTGCTTCTGAAACCGGTCCATAGTAGTGATTTGACATGAAAATGATGTCTGCAATTTATTTCATTGACAGATGTTGGACCATTTCAAACCCCCCGAGCAGCTGAAAACTATAAATCCAGAATTCCCACCATGAGTATTTCTCTACACAAAGCCGATAGATATTCAGTATTTGATGGTCAGAGGAACGCGCCTTCACCTCGCTGGATCTTTAAATGCTCTTTAACAGAAATGCCAACCAGGTTTGAGCGCTCTGCTGTGTGTATCAGACTTTTCTTTTTCAATTTATAGACCCAGTAATATGACCCCGTTATTATCCTCGACGGAATTAATTATTACTACGGATTGTAAATCCGAACCCGTGATAATTGGTATAAGAAAAGAGTTGTCAGGTGGAACCCCCTCCATCGCATTACAAATATTTGGCACTTTTGAATGGCCTTTTCTTTAGGCGATCGCTTAGCGGTAGTGGGGATGAGATGTTATTCGACGTAATAACAAGCCATGGAAATTGATTGTTTTGTATTTTTTTTTTAAATATAAATTAAATTAAAATATTTTATTTTTTAATTATTATTATTTTATTTGATAATTAATTATATAATAAAGAAATTCCGCATACTAATTTTTATAGTCAAAATTATCTATAAAGAAATTCCCATAGTCAAATTTATCTTTTAAAAAATGAATATGGTTGCTTTTATATTATAAATATTTTTCTATCTATCAAATGTCGAGTTCATAGTTTAATGATAAAATAGTGAAATTAACATGCATTGGTGGAAACTTGAGCAGCACCACTCCCCATCAAACTAATATTTTTTTATGTTTTCGTTTCTATAAAAAATTGTTAAAGAACTACCTTTCAATAATAAAGTGTTGTTAAAGAATATATTCTTCTAAAACATATTTATTTTTTTAATATATGAATATTATAATGTTTCTTAATTGTGTGGAGAGGGGCTTGCTATAACAAGTAGATGTGTGATATATAAAAATAAAAATATAATAATAAATGATTCAACGTTAGTTCATGATATTATTTTCATTCAAATATTAAATTAGCATAAATCTATTTTAACTTTGAAGTAAAGAAAGTAGTTCCTCGGGGATAAGAGTAAGTTGGTTTATTTCACTCAAATATTAAATTAGCATAAATTTATTTTAACTTTGAAGTAAAGAAAGTAGTTCGTCGGGATAAGAGTAAGTTGATTTATTTTAGATGCGGTGATCTCGACATGGGAGGCTTTAGAGTGGGCTCGAGAGTTTGGGCAAAAGCCATTTTTTGTTAAAATTGACTTTGAGAAGGCATATGATCAGATAGATTAGTCCTTCATCGTGGAGATGTTGGCTTGCTTGGGGTTTGGACAACGATGTGTGGCCATGGTAAACACATTGTTCTCTAATGTATCTGCATTTGTTTGTTAATAATTCGTTGTCCCCTTGGATTTTGTTGCATCAATCTATTTGTCATGGGTGCCCCTTGGCCCCTTATTTGTATATCTTGATTGTGGATGCTTTGGGTTACCAGTTGGACGTTGCTTGTATTCAGGGACCAGTGTGTAGCATCTTGTTTCCTAATTGGTCAAAGATGGCTAAAAATTACTTCTTTGATGACTCCCTTCACTTTGTGCAGGCTGACTAGAATTTTGTGGATGGTACTTGTTATTGCACAGTTTGTAGCTGGGATAAAAGGCTATAAGATAGAAGGCCAAACTGGCGTAACAGGAACCAATCCCACCCAATGTCACCACAATGGGATGGTTCTTTCTCTTTAGGGAGGTTAGGCTCGGGGGAGACGTCCCCAGTGACCTGGGGCTTTGAAGAGGCAAAAGGCTAATAAGATAAAGATAAGGTTTCCCCACTCCACAAGTCACCACCCAAACAGATAGTCTGACCAAAGGCCAATTTAAGAAGTAAAACCCCCAAATAAGTGTACATGCCTGGAACAAAGCAACAACAAACTGATATATGCAAGTTATTTCAATGGTTTAGTACTTTATAAGACTATCTAATAAATACATATGAGCAATTAGCAATAAATGTTGATGAAGTCAATGTTTATCAATAGCAATGAAAAGTTATAACACTTCACCAATAAATATTGGAACAATGTGGCATTCAATGTAACCAATCAACACCTTATTCAATTAATGCCTAAACCACCATTCAATTGCTCTTAAGACAAAACGTTGTTGCACTAAAGATGTAATAACCAAGGATGATGGCAACACTTAGGGTTAGTATAGCTAGGGTTTGAAGTTCAAAGGGTTTTGAGATTGTTGTAATCAGGTTTCACTTCAACATTGGAGGACTTTAGATCAGTGCCTTTAGGGTTTAATGGAATCAAAAGTGAAGGTTGCAAGGGTTGAAGGAGGAAGGCTAAGGACTAGAGGGAAGAGTTTTGAAGTGCTGCTATGGCAGGGCCTCGGAATCAAAACCCTAGGGGAGAGAGGCTCACTCTGGTGTTGCTATAGCAAGGCCTCATGCTCTCTCCTCCTTCCTTAGGTCAACTTGGCAAAACGGCTAGCTCAAATGAAGCACAAAATCAAGACAAGAAGGCTTAATGAGGGAGAGTGTTGCTACAACAAGGCTCTTTCAACAAACCCTAAAAGAAAAATTGCCCTAAGTGTAGATAACCTAGGCCTGGGACATCTTCTTCCTCTTGAATTCTAAATGGTACGGCTAGCAACAAAAGAAGAAGGGAAGAGAGTGTAGCAACGGTTAGGCTCTCTCCTTCTTCAATGGCTGAAAATTTCTCTCTCAGGGGACATGAGACAAGGACCTACTTGTGTGCTTGTCACCTAAGGTTTTGATTAAGCAAATTATAAATATATGCAAGAAAATAAAACTACAACCATTCATTTAAGAAGTTTTGCAGAAAAATACTTACAATTCATCAAGAAATAACCATGCAAACCCTAGTTGTAACACCTTCCTTCAAGAGAAACACCATAAAATGCTAAAAAGTCTTCCTTCAACAAGTGCACCTCACTAAATCAGCCAAATACCCAAGATAGGGTGCAAATTTCAGACCTCCTTATGGAGTGAATGAGTAGTGATGAAAAAATGAGAGTCAAAATCCCTCATTTATACAAAACCTTGACCTAATTTTACATTTTAGGTTAGGTAAAAAGGTCGACAAGGCCATAATATCAAATCATATTGTTTTTACATTAAATTGTCAATCTAAAATCCTAATCAAGCAAAAAGGTGAGACGTCACCCCTTTCTAGGGTGACGTTAGCCCCTATTAGGGCAAGTTCAACCTCCTAAAATAAGACGTTAGCCCTTTTTGGGCTTCTCCAAGCTACCACACATGCCAATTGCCCTGTCCATCTTCCAGCACGCTCATGATGACGTCATAAGCCTCCTAGTGATGTCCTAGGCCATCTAGAGCCAACGTCCCACTGAAATTGGGTCAATCCCCCCAGGTCCAGCTGTGTCGAGGTGGCTCTGATGGAACGTGCTCTTCTTCTCCGATGCAAAGTCTCTAATCAACCTCTGTCCTATCTCTACCCCTTGGTGGGGTCTCAACATCCATTTGGTGGGCTCTTCAGCCCCATGGAGGTCTGAACTGATCATCTCCCCATGTGTACCGGTCCAAATGGTACATGTCCGTTGGGCATGGTCCTGCACATCAAAGGCTACGCCCTCCATGGACTCATCAGTCACAGGGATCATAGCAATGTCAATCACATCTCATCATCAATATTATTAAACATATGCATAAAATCCCTAATACATCAATTAACAACTCAAAGACGTTACACAAGCCTGCAATACAAGTCTGGAGAAAAGGACAAGGCATCCTATTTGGCTAGTGTCCACGGGAAAAGGAAAGTTCTTGAGAAGACCTCATCCAAGCCATGTAAGTGGGTGATGTGGTAAGGGGATGTCCAAGCATGTGGGTGCAGTGAAGGCCAAGGATGCAAAAGTGTTACCTGTGGGTGCCTTTCTAGAAGGCGAGTTGCACCTGTCATGGATGCATTTTTTCCAAGCCCATTCTTGCCTTTATTCTTTTTTTATTTTTTTGTTCAAGCGCTGATCAGGGGACACTGCCTTGGCATGGTGACCAGAGCTGACAGTGTTACCCACAGGTACTTTCACAAAGATGAGAAGGATGGCTCGTGATGAGACCCCCTTTCCCTTGGTCATGCAACCAAGAGTCACTGCCTTGGCGTGGTAACCAGTTGGTGGCAATGTCATACTGCTAGGTACCCATGGTCCTAATAGGTTGGCTCGTGATGAGACCCCCTATCCTCTGACTAGGTCTTGTTTTATTATTTTTTCGAGTCCCTCTTATTTCTTGCTGAGAAGCCCTTTGTTGCTTTATCAAGGATCTCTGGGCGAAGCATCTCGAGGTTTTATTCTTAGGATTTTATCTTTTACTAGCTTGCTTTTACCTTATGGGCCTTTAGCCCCTTCTTCCCACGAGGTAAGGTGCAATCCTGAAAATAGGTCAACCCAATGCCCGGACAAGGGGAATGGGATAAGTGAGTGGGAAGTAAGATGAAGAAGTGGTGCTATGAGGGGAGCAGACGATGGCTTTTCAGAAATCCCCCCAGTGGTAAACCAAAACTACAGATACAGGCTTGCTAGGGTAGCCTGTCAATCCCCCCAAACATGGTCAAGTGGGTGAATGTAAGATCCAAGCAGTTGTTAGAAATAAAAGGAATCAGATGCATACATTTAAAGGTTTTAACGATCAAATGTGACACATACCATGATACCTGGACTAATTACCTCATGAAGTAAGAACCTCTTTTGATACAGGACCAAACCGATGGTGATGGATGTTGTTGTTGCTGACAAGATAAAGACGATGAAAGAAGAAAAGGTGGGCCCTCTAGGGCCATGCTCGGGTCAATCCTACTCTCAGTACTCCATGTCTAGGACCTGTGGGCCTCGAGACATGATCTCCTAGTTATCCCTGAAAGGTGGGGATAACAATACTCATGCATGTTTGGATCTCTTATATTCAGCATCGGGTGTTGTGGTTACTAAGCATAAGATGAACTTTTGATTTGTAGGGTTGGACACTATGCTTGAATGGATTCGTGTAGCATGGACATATGTTTGGTTAGCGGTTATTGTGAGGTATCTAGGCATACTTTTTGGAGTAGGGCTCTGACCAGTGGTTATGTGGGATTGGTGTCTTCAACAACTTTAGAGTAATCTTCATGTTTGGCATCATAAGGACATGTCATTTGTTGGGAAGTTGTTAGTGGTTGGGAAAATTCTTTATGATTCAATCACATGTATTGTGTGTCTTGTTGGTTGCCAAGTAAAGCTTAGCTTTAGTGTTTAGAGAAAATCTTGAGGTCCTACTTGTGGTTAAAGTATGGTGCAGAGAGGGGTCTTCTTTTGGTCCCTTGGGACATGTGTATCATGTATGTAATACCCTTGTTTCCCCCAGCTTGTAATTAATCATTAATTAGGATTATCTTGCTATGGCATATGAACAATGTAAATGTATTTTGTTTAGATTGCCAACGAATGACTGTGGGGTGAAGCCTTGAAGTATTGGCCATGATATCACTAGAGGAAAGAATGGGAAAACTATAAGAGAGGGTTCATTATGTCAGATGACCCCAAATTTCCCCTCGTTGAAAATAACAAACCCCTCCGGACCCCAAGGAGAGGAATCAACTAATGAAGGAAGGACTGGTGGTTGAATAATCAACCACCCCCATGAATGGAAGCATGGTCTGGCTGAGGATATAAGAGGTTGTCAGCCCGAAGTACCACAAAGTCTTGCAGACCCAGGCTGACCCGAGTTTCCTTCTAACAGAAGGAACCGGATAGGTCAAGAACCATCCTGGGAAAGGCATGAAGGAGGAGATACACGTGTAGACAGTTGAGGGAGAGGCACGTGAGGCTTTGTAGAGAGCAGGAGGGACACTAGACAAGAGTGCACGCACAAAGGGGAATGAGTGACTCGGATATGCAGAAGAAAAGAGAAAGGTCACGAGCTTAATGCTGAGGAAGCATCTAATAAACCTCTCAGGTTTGTTGTGACAAAGAGAGGATCTCTAAGATATGGCATAAATTTCCCTAGTGATATCATGGCCTGGCATAGGGGTGGCCAGAGTGCTAAGAGTGAATGCCTCTGAGCCTATGGTTGAGAGGAAAGGTGAACACCCACAGTCAGTTGGTTGGTTGTATCTTGCAATAGACAAGTACTTCTTATTCCCTATGCACTTAAATTAGAATGTATGATTTGAATGTTTGTGTCTGTGACTAAGATTTGTAGTGTTTGATTCGTAAGGAAAATGCTTAATGTTCTTCTGTAAATTGTTGCCTTCGAATGGTTATAAGATGATCAGTGTGACCTCTGGGCTCATTGGGAAATCCTCAAGGTATTCTTCCCAAGGATTAACTTCACTGTACTAGAGTCGAGGCAAACTCTATGGGACTGCTACAGTTCTGTTGACCCTTCGAAAGTGCCTTTCCCCGTGTTAGAACCTAAGTTCTGTGAATGGAGGGTGCTTCCTTCAAACCAATAGCCTAAGAGACCACAGGCTCGTGCCTACGGCCTTAACCAAATCTCGGCTAAGAGTTGAGCTTACCGCCCGAGGCTCATTAGAGGGCCCATATGACCAAGGTCTGGGAACCATGTGCTAGTTGAAAGGAGATAAGCCTTTCTGGCTTCAGAACTCCGAGAGTTCAGAGCTCCGAGGTGTTGCGACCTTAACCAAATCTTAGCCAAGAGGTATGATTGTAGTCTTTGGGGCTTGAAAAAGCTCCAAGTAACCAAGGCCTAAGAACCTTGGGTTAAGTTCGCAAGGGGATAAGTGTTTGGGACTCTGGGAGTTCGGAGCCCTGGGAAAGAAGTATTGCAAAGAACAAACTACGTCGAAGACGACTTGTCGAGTCGATGGCTTGACGGTGGACCGACAGTTGGCAGTTATTTGCCTGCTACCATGGGACTCGTCCCCCCATTAAACTCTGATCCACTTACCAGTCACGAAGCGACATGGGTCGTAGATCTAAGGACACTCGGGAATTTCCCTAACCGTTATATCTACTTCGAGGTCAGTCCGACATTGACTGCTTCAGGAGAACAAAGGAGTTGCACCTCCAAAACTCCCAAAGGTCGAATTTACGAAGTGACATGGACCATCTATCCTCGGATCCCTCGAGATCCTTCTCAATCGTCAATCTAATAACTCCGTCGAGAACCCTTCTTAACTGTTCAACCAACCAGGACATGTCGTGGAGCAACACGTGGCCCCCTCTTGTCCCCTCTCAAATGTCGTCCATTGGACCAGAGTCATTGGATGAGAGGCGACGTGGCAGGAAATCCTATGTTCCGGAGACTTGGCACTTCAGAGGAACTTGGTCGAGAGTCTTCAAAGTGTGAAGACTCCCGAAGTCGCGAACGACAAAGTAAATCTCAATCATTGACAAGTAGAGGACACGTGGCACCAGATCTTATAGTCCAGAGACTTAACCCTCCAGTGGATTCGTGATGTGGTGAGTTGATAAGCTCCGAAGCCTGGAGTTGCGAAGGAACGAGAGTCGTGGATCTATGGATCTATGTTGATAGATCTTGACCATGAGATCTAAAGAATGTTAGATGATTGTTTTTCTGGGGTCGACGTGGCTCACTGACGTCATCCAGGGTGACGTGGACCCGCAACTAAGGTGCCATGTGTCACCGGGATATGGACATTTTGCAGACCCCTTATGCTTATTAGAGCATGACACGTGTCACCCCCTAATGAGGGCATGTGTCACCCTTGGCTCTTGCTACGTGTCAGCCTCTGGTATGTGTTTGCCTGGCGAAATTGGTTGGTGATGTGTCCGGGAGTCCAGGACTTCGAAACTCCAGAGGTTTGGAGCATGGTGTCGAGGATAAGTTGGAAAGGTCAGAGCTATGTGGCAGTGTTTTGGAAGTTCGGGAGATAGGAGCTCCAGAAGAGTTAGGGTGTAGTGTTGTAGAGAGACCGAAGGGCCCAAAGCCCAGAGTCGTGTGGCAAGCTTGCGAGACTTCAGGAGTTCGGTACTCCAGGAGGTTTCGTGCGTAGATAGAAAAGGGGCACTAAATGTCGAAGAATTGAACGTTGAATTATCATTAAGCATATGTGTTGATGTGGAGGGAGATCTGCCATGGGTTTATTGGTGGATGGACTTCCGCCATAGGTTTAGGAGCATTGGAAGCTCTGGGATTTAGGATAACTCGGGATGATACGTAAGAATCAAATCCACGTAGAAGCCACGTGGCCCTTGACCAACAAGTGCCCGAAGGACTGTGGAAGGGCATTTCTTCCAATCCTGAGCTCAGTTTTGAGCATGAGGATAGTGGTTGGAAAGCTCTGAATGAGTAGAATGTGATGGAGATCCCGGAAAGAGGATGTGACATGGTTTAAGAAAATGAAAGTATGATGCCCCACCCCTTAAAAGAGTATTTAGGGGTCGGGTTTGTTACAAATTGGTATCAGAGCATAGCAACAACACTTGGCCTGCTTAGGCTCATGCACAAGTCGTATAAAAATATTATTAGAGGACCTTAAGGGGTAACACCCTATTTTACCCATTCCTAAGAGGCTTGGTAAACCTCTACTGAAGCGAGGAATGAAACCTTATACTGTTGATAGGTTTTTTGGAAATCTGCACTGTATGTTGCTAATGTTTCCAAATAAAGAAGTTGACTTCACTTTGCAATCGTACATGTTGTTGTATAGACATAAGATTAGGTTACCAAGGCTAAGATGAGCCTGTTGAGATTATTACTGCCAAATGGAAAATCATTTGCATAAGCGCGTCGAGTAGAAGGATGCATATTTAAAATTCATTTGGGATTTTACCCAACAACATTGAATCATGCTAGTCTAAGGCAGAGGAAGCCTACCATTTCTTCGCGGAAATGATGGTCAATCCTACAGGAATGGGATTACGTTGATGAGCACTAATAGCAAGACTTGGATGTGAATGGATTGAAAGGATCTGTAGCAGTAATAATTACTGCTTTAACAAATGATTAAATCCAGTATATGTGTATGATCCCTCGCGATTAGAGGATTAATGGAAATGGCAAGGTCAATTTACTGATCGAAAATTGTTGCTAGAATAATCCAGTAAGCAAGTAAAAAGGAACCCTATAAATTGAGAGCAACCTTCATGAAGGTAGAAGTAAATCGACAAGAGCAAGTTCAAAAGCTCATGGTTATGCTAATGGAGTGTATATCCATGTCAACTCAAGGGAATGTCCATGTATAAGAATGCATATGGAAAAATATTGAACATGCAAATTAGGCATGTTATAACTTGTTGTGGGTTGTAAGGTGCAGTCTACTAATGGACCTTTTAGATGAGGATGACCTCATGACAGCAGGAATTAACAGCAAGAATGAAAGTTGATAATGTTGCGGCCTATTGCCTTAATATGATAAGATTGTAAGGATTTATGAGAGACCGATGTAAGGTCTAATTAAGGAGGCGTCAAACACCTTTGGATGATCAGTGGATCATATTGACATCCAAAGGTGGATGGTAGCCATATGGATATGGCTTGGTATACTCAGATAGCTATAAGAGGGAGTTTAGGAAGAGATTCCCTTGTAAATATATGTTTACCAAGAGTGAATTGAGGCATGAAGAAGAGACTAGAAGTGGTTATCTTACTACCTTGAGTGGCACAATAACTACCCATCTGAATTCAAAATTATGGAAGGTTTTTACAGTAGAAAGGAAAAAGGTGACCCTTGTTTGTTATTTCCATGTAGAAGGGGCAACATCAATATGAATTATGACTGTGAGACTAGTCATATGAGTGATTGTAATCTGTCACTAAAGAATGCTAATATTAAAACTAAGATATCAATGTAAAAGGGGTGCAAGAGATGCACCTACATATATGTGTATACATGCTTAAAAGAATAATATGACTGCAAGCCCTCAATTGAGAGGGAAGCTCAGTGTTGAGTGTCTCTATGAGGCTTGTCATAAGGATGGAAGCAATATCCTTGGGAGGAGGATCTAGAAGTCTGATATGTCCATGTGCATGTATGGCATGGAAAGGGTGCAAGCAATGAGCTTGCATGATGAATGTTGGGCTATGTTTGTATATGCTTGAGGACATGGAGTTAATGCATTGTGAGGCTTCTTGATATAAAGACTGATATTAATACCAATTAGGTATGAATGATATTAAAGGTGCAAGTGATACACGCGTATGATGTTTGAATATATGCATACAAAGGGCACAATATGACTATCGTTATGAGTAGAATGTGAAGTAAGAATTTCACTTGCCAAAGTTTACTGAATACCATGGATACATGGTTGACTCCATTATGAACAGTCATGAAAGTTATGTTTTGAATGATAGCTTGAGGGGAATGTGTTCCATTCCATCAGAAAAGACTAATATAAATATATGAAAGAGTAAGGGAGCAAGGATGCCCTGTTGTCATGACAAAAGGAAACATGATTAAGCCTTTGAGGGCTGCATGAGAACAATTGTGAACAATCATAAGTTAAATTATTTATGATTGTGCATGTGGTTAAGTGCATCATGGATGTAAGTTAACAAAACAAGTAATTTGTGTGGACAAATAATCTGGATGCATAACAAAGATGCATGTTTATATTCCTTATGGAATATTTGATAAACAACTGAACTAACTCAAGGTTGAGGCTATCACAGATAGTGGAGGATGTGCAATAAGGAAGTTGGATGCTGAAGGAGTTCTCTGTGAAGGAATTGTGTAAGGACTTTGTCAGGAGAACAAAGTCACAACCTTAATGATTGATGGAAATTGAGCAGTAATTGCAAAAGCAAAGAAAAGGAAAAAGGAGGAACACTTTTCCCACCCTAAGAACTCTGAATTGCTTATAGAGTTGTAAGTCTTAGATGAGCAGCCGTGAGAACAAGTACATCTGGAAAAGGGAGAATGAATAAATGAGTATGTTTAAATGAATAGGCTTGGTTAAAGCCATGTTAAGCAAAGGCAGTGAGGCCTTAGAAATAACCCAGTTAGGCTGAAAATCCCAAGTGGTGTAGAAGAAGTTGGAAAAAGGGAAGAATCCCTTAACTCCTTTCTTGTTGTCTAATGTGTTCTCTGGGATAAGAGAAAATTGGAAAGATGATATGTGAAAATATTTTATTGACTAGAAAGCTATGATACTTGCGTTTTTATTTTACATAACGACTAACATATTTATGATGTATATCATGTGTAGAATGGAATTGGAGTTTTTGAGAAAGACAGTTGTCAATGATGGACAACCTCAAGCAAAGGATAACTATGAGAAGGTTGTTGTTAAAAGATTGTTTAAGGGACTTTAAAAGTCCCCAGAAAGCAGCATTGATGAGGTAATATCATAGAGGGTGCTAGCAGCCAGAGTGGGTATAAGAATGTTCATACCTATGTGGCATGAGGTATGAAGGGATTTGGTAAGAATCCCTTCTGAAAAGATTTCATCATCTTAATGATATGCACATAATTTGGAAGTGGCTGGTGTATGCCATTAATACCCAAGTAGGGTATGATTCAGTAAAAGAACCTGAATAATAGAGAGAGGAAGTTTGTGCTAGCCAAAGATGAGTGATAATCCTTGCGAGAAAATGCAAGAGTAAAGAGTACCATGGGTACAATGACCAATCTAGGGAGATGGCGAATAAATGTGCTCATAGTTAGCACATTGCATCAAATACATTGAGCAAATGCATGATTGCATAAGAGGGTAGGTAAGACTTCCCATTAAGGAAGGAGGACCTTCCAATACTCTACCTGAATGGTAGAGGTGTTGAAGAAAAAGAGAAAATTGGGCGGACATGAGTACTGACACCCTGGTTACTACTGAAGGAAGAATGCTTGGGTGCACTCAAGAGAAACTTTTGGTTTCATATGTGTTGATCTAGGATCATGATCATCCTGTAGCCGGAAGCATAGTTCTGCTGCAACAATTAACGAAAATGAATAAGACATATGGTGAAGAACTTGGCTAAGCTCCAACACACCATGGCAAAGTACTTAACATAAAGTGTGGTGAACTTGAAATAAACACAAGGGTGCATGGTATGTGAATGTGGCCATGGATATTGGCACCTTGGACTAAGTTCACTTAATGTTGAATTACATTTTGAAAAGTTTGGTATGCTGAAATGATGCATAGGTAAGGAATGAGGTTTCCTTTCAATTTTATATAGAGAAGTGATGCAATTGTTATAATACACAAGTTAAGAAATGTTTGTGATGCCATTATAAATGTGTTGTGAGAATATATATATATATATACACATACACATGAGAAACTAACTGTTTGTTTGGTTGTATAAAGAATGAATTGCAGGAAGAAAAGGGTCTTGGATATGGCCGTGATGAAAGCCCATAATGAAGACCAATTGCCTGCTGAGCCAAACTACTATGGGAAGGAAAGTCCCATGCTCGTGAATCTGTTTCATGTGTGGAACATATTTGAAATTAAATATGGAATTTGGAAAATATGTGGGTGAAAGATTTGTAATAAAAAAATTACGAATTTGAAATCGATGATGATATTTCATAATTTTTGTGTACCTGTAATACATGCAAGACAAAAAGATCTGTCTAGGGACGACAGATCAAGGGGGTCAAGCTGGAAATCATGAAAGAGGCTATTGTTGAGACATGAAAACCCTGTGGTAAGCCATGATCACCCCAGAACACGTTGTATTGTGGTAACACAAGCCAAAGGGACGTCTCGGCAGAGCAAGTCTGAGGGACGCCCCGACTGTAAGGATCAATGAAGTCTCTGAAATTATTCTTGTGCGGGAAAGCCTTGGCAAGGCAAGATGGATCACTCGAGGAACTGTATAGCAGAGAAGGGGATGCCTGAGCCTGGGCCTGAAGGGTGAGTGACCGCAAGGAAGAAAGGACTTTGACAATTCTCCTACACTATTGATTGGGATCATGCACACAATGGGTATGTCCAGAAAAAACAGTGAGCCAAGAAAACAAGACAACCATGTGATACAAATCAATGAATTGCACAGATGAGTATTATGCTAAGTTATGAATTTTTCTTGAATTTTATAGAACATAAATATGTTTTCGCATGAAATTTTTATTAATGTGCTTGATGTCCAAGAACTAATGAAGACGGGTGAAGAAGGCCAAGATTATGAAAAGGACCTGACGAAGAAAGAGGGTCGAGACTTATGAAGCAATTGAATGAGAAAGACATGACATGTGTTACTGAGAAAGAACATCAAGGACGATGTTCCTTTTAAGGGGAAGACGATTGTAATACCCATGTTTCCCCCAGCTTGTAATTAATCATTAATTAGGATTACCATGTTATGGCATGTGAACAATGTAAATGTATTTTGTTTAGATTTCCAACAATTGACTGTGGGGGTGAAGCCTTGAAGTAATGGCCATGATATCACTAGAGGAAAGAATAGGAAAATAATAAGAGAGGGTTCATTATGTCAGATGACCCCAAATTTCCCCTTGTTGGGAATAAAAAAAACCCTCCGGACACCAAGGAGAGGAATCAATTAATGATGGAAGGACTGGTGGTTGAATAATCAACCACCCCCATGAATGGAAGCATGGTATGGCTGAGGAGATAGGAAGTTGTCAGCCCGAAGTAACACAGAGTCCTGCAGACTTGGGCTAACTCGAGTTTCCTTCCGATAGAAGGAACCGGATAGGTCAAGAACCATCCTGGGAAAGGCATGAAGGAGGAGATACACGTGTAGACAGTTGAGGGAGAGGCACGTGAGGCTTTGTAGCGAGCAGGAGGGACACTAGACAAGAGTGCACGCACAAAGGGGAACGAGTGACTCGGATATGTAGAAGAAAATAGAAAGGTCGCGAGCTTGATATTGAGGAAGCATCTGATAAACCTCGTAGGTTTGCTGTGACAAAGAGAGGATCTCTGAGATATGGCATAAATTTCCAAGGTGATATCATGGCTTGGCACGAGGGTGGCCAGAGTGCTAAGAGTGAATGCCTCTGAGCCTATGGTTGAGAGGAAAGGTGAACACCCACAGTCAGTTGGTTGGTTGTATCTTGCAATAGACAAGTACTTCTTATTCCCTATGCACTTAAATTAGAATGTATGATTTGAATGTTTGTGTCTGTGACTAAGATTTGTAGTGTTTGATTCATAAGGAAAATGCTTAATTTTCTTCTATAAATTGTTTCCTTCAAATGGTTATAAGATGATCAGTGTGACCTCTGGGYTGGTTGGGAAATCCTCAAGGTATTCTTCCCAGGGATTAACTTCACAGTACTAGAGTCAGGGCAAACTTTACGAGACTGCTACAATTTTTTTGACCCTTCGAAAGTGCATTTCCCTGTGTTAGAACCTAAGTTCTGTGAGTGGAGGGCACTTCCTTCAAACCAATAGCCTAAGAGACCAAAGGCCCGTTCCCATGACCTTAACCAAATCTCGGCTAAGGGTTGAGCTTACCACCTGAGTCTCATTAGAGGGTCCATATGAGCAAGGTATGGGAACCATGTGCTAGCCGAAAGGAGCTAAGCCTTTCTATCTTTGAAACTCTGGGAGTTCAGAGCTCTGAGGTGTTGTGACCTTAACCAAATCTTAGCCAAGAGATATGATTGTATTATTTGGGGCTTGACAAAGCTCCAAGTAACCAAGGCCTAAGAACCCTGGGTTAAGTTCGGAGGGAGATAAGTGTTCGGGACTCCAAGACTCTGGAGCCCCAGGGAAATAAGTATTGCAAAGACTAAACAATGTCGAAGACAACCTGTCGAGTCGGTGGCTTGACGGTGGACCGAAAAATGACGGTCATTTACCCGTTACCATGGGACTCGTCCCCCCATTAGACTTCGATCTACTTACTAGTCACGAAGTGACGCGGGCCGTATATGTAAGGACACTCGTGAATTTCCCTGACCGTTAGATCTACGCCGAGGTCAGTCCGACGTTGACCGCTCTGGGAGAACAAAGGTGTTGCACCTCCAAAACTCTCGAAGGTCGAATTTACGGAGTGAGGTGGATCATCGATCCTCGGATCCCACGGGATCCTTCTTGACCGTCTATCTAAGAACTCTGTCGAGAACCCTTCTTAACTGCTCAACCAACCAGGACATGTCGTGGAGCAACACGTGGCCCCCTCTCGTCCCCTATCAAATGTCGTCCGTTGGATCATAGCCATTGGATGAGAGGCTATGTGGCATGAGATCCTATGGTCCAGAGACTCGGCACTTCGGAGGAACTTGGACGAGAGTATTCAAAGTGTGAAGACTCCCGAAGTCGCGAACGACGAAGTAAATCTCAATCGTTGACAGGTAGATGACAAGTGGCACCAGATCTTAAAGTCTGAAGACTTAACCCTCCAGGGGATTCGAGATGTGATGAATTGATAAGGTCTGAAGCCCGACATTGTGAAGTAACGAGAGCCATGGATCTATGGCTCTACGTGGATAGATCTCGACCGTGAGATCTGAAGGACGTTAGAAGACTGTTTGTCTAGGGTCGACGTGGCTCACTGACATCATCCAGGGTGACGTGGACCTGCAACTAAGGTGCCACATGTCATCGTGATATGGATGTTTTTCATGCCCCTTA
Organism: Picea sitchensis; assembly: GCA_010110895.2. Taxonomy (NCBI): domain Eukaryota; kingdom Viridiplantae; phylum Streptophyta; class Pinopsida; order Pinales; family Pinaceae; genus Picea; species Picea sitchensis. The sequence continues at coordinate 12,614 of SNQJ01S0010684.1, read as the reverse complement.
TGCCTAATAGAGCATGACACGTGTCACCCCCTAATGAGGGCATGTGTCACCCTTGGTCCTTGCTACGTGTGAGCCTCTAGTATGTGCCCGCCTGACCAAAGTGGTTGGTGATGTGACCGAGACTCCGGGAGTCCAGAACTTCAGGACTCTAGAGGTTTGTAGTAGGGTGTCGAGAATAAGTTGGAATGCTTGGAGCTACGTGGCAGTGTTTCAAAAGTTTGGGATATAGGAGATCCAGAACAGTTAGGGTGTAGTGTTGTAGAGAGACCAAAGAGCTCGAAGACTGGAGCCGCGTGGCAAGCTTGTGAGACTTTGGGAGTTCGAGACTCTGGGAGGTTGCTTGCATAGACAGAAAAGGGTTTCCTAGTGCCAAAGCACTGAACGCCGAATTATCATTAAGCATATGCATTGATGTGGAAGGAGATCCACCATGGGTTTATTGGTGGATAGACTTCCACCATAGGTTTAGGAGCGTTGGAAGCTCCGGGATTTAGGAGAACTCAGGATGATACGTAAGAGTCAAATCCATGTAGAAGCCACGTGGCCCTTGACCAAAAAGTGCCCGAAGAACTGTGGAAGGGCATTTCTTCCAATCCTGAGCTCAGTTTTGAGCATGAGGATAGTGGTTGGAAATCTCTTAACGAGTAGAACGTGATGGAGATCCCAAAAAGAGGATGTGACATGGCTTAGGAAACCAAAATTATGATGCCCCACCCCTAAAAGAGTATTTAGGGGTTGGGTGTGTTACAATGTCCAAGGATGAAAGATGGTCAGAATTGGTTGATGTTCCCACTTAGGGAAGCATTCTTTCCATCAAGTGGATGGTGTAGTGCTACTCCTTGGTAGGTTTTATTTTAGCATATGTTGATGACATCTCGACATGTTCCTAAGGTTTGAGGGGCTTCTGATTTGTGTGATATTATATCTTCCCCCCAAATGTTCCAAGTCTTTAGTTCAATTATTTTCAGAGTATTTTGATAGTGTGGAACTCATTCTCATGCCTAGTTAGGTGGAATTCAAAGGGAAACGAGGTAGGTTTGGATTTGTCAAGACACCTTATTTGGAGCTAGATTTCTCAGGGTACTTGTATTGCAAAATTGCCATGCTTCTAGGCTCATTGTTTGAGTAAGAAGGGCATTATCTTCTGGCAAGATTTGTTCGATACAATTGTATGTTCTTGCAAAGATTGGTGTACCTTGTCACATGACTATAGCTTACTTCCCCAAGACATACCATTTATTATAAAACTTGTTGGGTTAATCCTCCAATAGGACCATTACAGAATGAATATCATGATGTCGAGACTATATTGGAGGGATTAGCGTTGGAGTTTTGGTCAACCTCTACCACAATGTGATTCACATATGATCTATTTAATTTTGGATCAGTGACATGTGTTAGCTTGTGTTCTCAATGCACGGTGAGTTTTAGTGATCTAGAAGATACGTGGGTGCAGAGACTACATAATGTCTAGTCCATTATCCTTTCTTATAGTTTGTAGGTCTTTGCATGGGTTATTGCATATCAAGGGATCCCCTCTAAGTGCAGGTTGAAAAATAATGGGATTTCTTGTGGTCTTTGCCTCTTTTACCAACATTACAATATGGTGAAGCATATCTTATGGGATTGTTAGTTTGCTAAGAGATGTTGGAAATATGTCCAAGATCAATATTTCACTATACTTCAAGGAAGGATTCGTTGGTGGGCAACCTTTTGTGATTGTATTTATATTGTTCAATCCTCTTTCATTGGGATTTGGTAGTGCATGTGATCCAGATGGATTTCGGTGGCCTCCCACCTATTCCAACTGGCTCATTTTGGCATTTTTTCAGTTTGGCAATTTTTTTCTAGTTTTCGGGTCTCGAACTTCCGGAGTCGTTTTGAAGCCCTAAACAACATTTTTAGGGCTCGCCACAGTCAAATTGGGGATAAATTCAAAGTTTGACGACAACATGTGTAGTCCTCCAATATACCTTTCCAACGAGCTATCGTGTGTCTAAAACGAAGATCGTATGCAAAAGTTATGACCCCGAGAAGTTGATGTGCTAACTTACCCCAATGGGACCCACATGACTTTTGGCGCTTCATCTCCTAGGGTTAGGTTTTTGGCATTCCTGTTTATTGTAAAAAGGATTGGAGAGCCTCATTGTAATCATCTTCTTGCGAATGAGTGCAACCATCGCATCTCTCCTCAAAGATAAGCCACCACAATTCTAGCAAGCTTGTTTCAGTTTGCATTTTACAGTTTCAACATATTTCCTTATTGAATAGAAGCCAGTTTTATTGTATCTTTGTTATTGTTTCTTGTGTTTCTGTGTTAAGAATAATAATAATCTATATTCATTTCATTTTTCTCATAAAATCCGGATCAGTGGTATCAGAGCGGTTTGCTCCTTGTCGTTCTTAATACATGTCCCCGACGAGGTCGGGGTACAAAGAATTGGGTCTCGAGCTTGTTTCTCTTGAGGACAAAAGATCTCACATGCCCAAGCGACCTCTCATGGAGGGATAAAATAAAAATGAAGGGACATGAGATCCTTTCAAAATGTTTCTCGAGGAAGCCCTCACGCAACAAAGGAACAAGATGATGGATAGTTTTGCACAAATCCTTTGGCGGCTACCAACAGGCGATGCATCTTCCTCGAGCAGAGGCGTCGCCCCCTTCAAGGTACAAATCAACTTTGATATTCCTATATTTGAAGGCCGGATAGACACAGATGTTGTAGATAAATGGTTGAATATACTAGAAGGGTATTTTTCTGTCCATAACTTTTCGAACAAAGAAAATATTACTTTTGCGCTCCTCAAAGTCGTTCCCCATGTTAAAGATTGGTGGGAGACTTTCTGTGAGAAAAATGAAACAGAGGAACCCTCATTATTTATAGTCGCGGTCACCTGGGAGTCCTTCAGGGATGCTATTAAGGAACAATACTACCCTGTTGAAATTTATGACGACCTGTATACAAAATGGACCACACTACGGCAGGAAAGAGACCAAGTAGTGCTAGAGTTCACAAATATCTTCCATACCTTGTGCACCAAGCTGGGTATCAAATATTCTGAGTGAAATCTGGTGCTCAAGTATCATGGTGGTATGCATAGATACATCTAGGCCAAAATGGAGTTTCTGCACATCTCATCCTTGGGCGCGGCCTATCAATATGTCGTCAAAATCTAGCAGAAGATTAAACAAAAGATGTAACAATTTGGGCTTGGGAACCCCGCACAACAAAAGAAAGGAAAGGGTAGCCCCAACCCGTAGAAAAAAGTACAGAGCAAAGATAGACAACCTTAGGACAACCAGTCTAAGCCGCAAGAAAATAAGGACACCAGAAAGACGAAGAAAGGTACCGGGAAGTGGTGCGACTTCCATAAAAGCCCCTGGCATAACACTGTTGATTACCGCTCAAAGAAGTCACTGGTGCATGAGGTGAAAGCCTCTAAATTAGATGCGGGGTTCTGAATCTGAGTCAGAACCAAAAAGGTGGAGACAGATCATTGACGTGGAACCCAATTCCACCGTTGCTACCACCAAGATCCAGCCCGGTGAACCAGATGAGCCAGAGGAAGGTGAGCACTTCTTTCATTCACAGATGTGGGTGAAAGGCACCTCGCTGCACTTCATCGTTGATAACGGTAGCCAGAAGAACCTCATCTCAGTAGAGATCATCAAGTGGCTAGCCCTGCCGACAACACCGCACCTGCAACCCTACACCATTGGATGGATTCGCCAAGGAAGTGATCTCCATGTCAGCCAATAATGACGCTTGTTGTAGGACATCAAGCCCTTCAAAGATGAGGCTTTGTGTGATGTTGCTCCTCTTAAAGTTTGTGATGTTCTTTTGGGCCAACCTTATTTATGGAAACATCATATTGTATATGAGTCTAGGCCTCACAGTGTTATTATTACTTTGAATAGGAAATTGTACAAAATACCTGAGGCAATCCCACCTAGTGACATTTCCTTGATCTCTACCAAGCAATGTAGGAAGGTCATCTCTTAGATTGGGAAGTTTGTCTTCTTCGTGATTCACTCTCAAAGTGAGCGAAAGATTGCGGCCACATCCAGGGCCTCCGCGACCGACTTCTCCACACAGCCGAAGCAAGTGGATAAGGTCGTGGAAGAATACAAAGACATCTTCTCCTCACCTACCGGGGTGCCTCTACACTGTCAGGTCAAGCATCCCATCGATCTGACCCTCGACGCACCGCTACCCAACGGGCCAATCTATTGTTGCCCTCTGTTAGAGAATGAGGAGATCAAGTGATAGATCGAAGAACTACTTCACAAGGGGCACATATGTCCCATCTCATCGCCTTGTGGGAATTGAATCATGCTGGTGCAGAAGAAAGATGGGACCTGGTGACTCTGCATTAATTAACGGGCCCTAAATAAAATTACATTTAGGAATCGATACCTGATTCCCCGAATCGACGATCTCCTTGATTAGCTCAAGGGGGAAAAATACTTCAGTAAGATTGATCTGAAGTTTGGCTACCACCAGGTCCCAATAGAACGGACATATGTATGGAAGACCGCCTTCAAGTCAAAAGAAGGTCTTTTTGAATGGTTGGTCATGCCTTTTGGTTTGACAAATGCTCCAACAAATTTCATGAGGATGATGGACGATATGTTGCGACCTTTCACCAATGATTTTGTAATGGTGTATTTGGATGACATCCTCATCTACAACAAGACTTGGGCAGAACACTTGCAGCATATTCAGCAGGTTCTGCACAACCTGCGACAACAGAAGATATATGCCATCTTGGAAAAATCCTCCTTCGGCATGGACAGGTTCCAATACCTAGGCCACATTGTTGATCAACATGGTGTGCATATGGATCGAGCCAAGATCCAAATCATCTATGATTGGCCATCCCAGACCACACTCACTGAGCTTCAAATCTTCTTAGGCCTTGATAATTTCTATTGCAGGTTCGTGTTGGGATTCTCCCATATTGCATGGGCCCTCAGCTAAGTAATTAGGGGTGGTGGTAAGGAAAAATTTGTGTGGGGTCTATCCCAATAGAAGCATTTGATGATTTGAAGCAACACTTGTGCTCAACCCCAATAATTTCATTACCGGACCTGCAACAACCCTTTGAGATCGAGACATATGCTTCAGACTATGTTGTGGGCACAATCCTCACTTAGCACGACCACCCCGTGGCCTATCATAGTGAGACACTATCAGATGTCGTTCGTAAGTACCCTACTTACGACAAAGAAATGTACTCCATTGTGCAAGCCTACTGCCAGTGGAGGCATTACATTCTTGGGAAGGAGACAATCATCCACACTGATCATAAGCCATTGCAGTTCATGCAAACATAAGGAAAATTGCAGAATGGCTGCTATCAGAAGTGGTCCACATACTTGCAGAAGTTCCACCTCAACATCAAGTATAAAACAAGAAGTACCAACTGAGTTGTTGATTGCCTCAGCCGACCTCTAGTCGCGACACTCACCACGGTGCTAAAATCTTGCGACCACGAGACCTATGGATGGCCCCACCTCTATGAGACAGACCCTGACTTCGCCACCACCTACCAAATGTCGGGCGCAAAGTCAGTTGTCACTAATTTCCATCTTCGGGACCAGTTGTTGTGCCATCTGGGCCATCTCTGTGTTCCATCAAGCAAGCGATCAAAGCTGATCTAGGAAGCCTTTGGTCACTGCTAGACACTAAGCTCACCAAATCCACTATCTTCCACCCCCAAACAGATGGCCAAACTGAGGTCGTCAATTGGATGATCGTGCATATCTTGCACATTTACAATTCCAAGCACCCCCGCACATGAGATGAGAGTCTTCCCTATGTTTAGCATAACTACAATCGAGCATTACATAGCTCAACTGGCCACAACCCCTTTCAGGTGGGGTTGGGATTCCAACCATTGGGTCCCATGGATGTCGCACTACCCCTTGTAGCCATCGTGACCGACTCGTCACCTTCTCCAACTAAAGTTGACAAAGCCACCCAGTTCATTGAGTGGATCCAACACATCCGCCAACAGGTTCATGATATTTTACAGAAGTCTAATGCCAAGTACAAACAACACCGGGTGCTAGATAAGTTTCAAGTGGGAGACAAAGTTTGGTTGCACTTGTAGAAAGAATACCTTACAGGGCCCCATCGAAAGCCTCTCCCACTCTGTTATGAACCTTACTCCATCACCAAGGTTGTGGGTGACAATGCTTTTGAGCTCAACATTCCCCCTTTCCTTGGCCTACACCCATTGTTCAACATGGATATCCTTCGACCATATTTCCCACCATTATTGGACATCTCAGAGTTAACAGAACAATTGACACCAACAGAGCTCAACCTCAATTGCCTGCAACATGAATCCAATGATCATATTGTGGACACACAGGTCAAGGGAACTCATCAGCAGAGGATCCAGCTCTATCGAGTTGTCAAATCAGGGGCAATTCCTGCACCAAGGCAAGTGACTCACCCGAGGCCAGATTTAGCAGAAATTTCCTCATCTGATGGGGGAACTCAATGCAATGGAGATCATTGCTTCCTAAGGGGGGAGGATTGATCCAGATGGATATCAGTGGCCTACCACCTATTCCAACTGGCTCATTTCGACAGTTGTTTTCTAGTTTTCGGGTCCCAAACTTTCGGGGCCGTTTTGAG